>PVJD01009755.1:0-59645 GCA_004026545.1 Mormoops blainvillei
CAGGGGTGGCACGGCCGTTCCTTGCTTACCCATCTGCCCAGCGCATGCTTGCTGCAGGGCTTCCTTCAGGCCAGGCTCAAGCCCAGCTGCCCACCTCCTTCCTGCACCCAGGGGTCCACCTACTCCTGCAAACGCTCCCTCCCCCTGCCTCCCTCAGGCTCTTCCCTGCCAGGTCCCTGTCCGTCCCTATGCTAATGAACATTGCCAAGAGGTTTTAATTGAAGTTGGAGTTAGGGTCTGTGGGGGAAGGAGGCCTGCTCCTGTCTTCTTTTCACTATAAAATGGAGACAATAGTAAACATGTTAAGAGGTTATGTGGTTTATGAGAGAAAAGGCTTATAAATCGCTATGTACGTAAATGTTAGCTGTCTTCCTTCGAGTGAAAAATTGTGTGGCAAAGAATGTGATCTGTCTTTAATAGAGATTCACATACTGAGGGAGGAAAGAAGACAGATGCTTCATTGTAATCAGGTCATCAAGGAATGCTTCCTGTAGGAGGCTGCATTTGAGCCTGGAGACCTGGGTGAAGGGAGAAATATAAGCAAGTGAGGTGGCTGAATTGTAAGATGTGGTCTGAAATCAGTAAGTGACATAAAATAGGCCATACATATTAGGCAGGTATGTTGTGCTTTCCTGAAGATTAAAAGATCTGAAGTTGGTAGCTTTTCCTGTTGGTGGTGACAAGGAACAGTAATCAAATATCTATTTTTACTCCCAACTGATAACCCAACATTCACTGAGAATTTACTATATACGAGGCCCTGTGTTAAATGTTACACACATTATCCCCATTCGATTCCCATGGGCCCAATACTACAATGGCCACATCTTACACATGGAATGGGAATTCATGAAATTCCCATTTTACGGATGAAAGGGGCTCATGGAAGTTAACTAACTTGGCCACCGTCACCAGCTGTAAAGACCTGGAGCCACTTTTATCAAACACCAGTGCGATGCTGCTGCTTGTGAGCTTATAACTGCCACTGCTAGCGCTCGTTCCTTGAGCTTGGCTATGAAGAGAGTCCCAACGGGCTTCGTGACTGGCTGCCACCTCTCAGGCTCAGACTTCGAGACTGAGGGACAGAGGAATCCCTGGAAACCAGCCAGGTCCAGCCTTGGCTCTGGCCATGGCCACACCCACTCCAACCTCTCTGACCACTTCCTTCCTACCCACCACCTATGTGGCCTGACTGGGCCCAGGCCATCGGTGCCCCCCTGAAATTCTTGCAATTCAGAGCCTTTCACTCTTCACACTCTTTCCACCTCTGTTCCTCCTCCCACCGGCTACTCTCAACCCAGCTGGACACAACCCAGCGCTCTGTGCAGGGCACCTGCTCTTCCTGGGCAGTCCTCTGATCTCTGCGCAAAGCCCTCCAAGGTTCTGCGTGGCCCTCGGAGCAAAAGCCCAAGCCCTTCGTAAGACCTGCAAGGCCCTGCGAGCAGCCCTTCTTGCCTCTCCGGCTTTGCCTTCTGCTACTCTCCTCGGAGTCATTTTGCTCACGCGAACTGGCCTCCTGAATCCCACACACCGGAAACATGCCCTCCCACCTCTGGACCTTCCCACTTGCTGTTCCCTCTGTCTGGAATGCTCTTTCCCAAGCTCTTCACGTGGATCAAGCCCTCATGTCCCACAGGTCTAATTCAAATAACACCTTCTTAACGAGGTTTTTGCCAGACACTATCTAAAATTTCCACATCCAGCACTCCCAAGCTCTCTTCCCCACCCTCATTTCACTTCTTAGCATGCTGCTATCTAAGTGTTACATGTGTTACAATTACTTGTCCTTTTTATTCTCTCTTTCTCCTGTTAGAATGTAAACTCCTTGAAGGAAGGTGAAGGTTTTCATCTGGCTTGTTTATGGCTATGGCCCCAGCACCAAGACTGTGTCTGGCTCAGAATAAGTGCTCAAGAAATCTCTGTGAGTGAGTGAGTGAATGAATGAATGGATGAATGACTTGAACTCAGGCATGCCAAAAGCGGTAGGTGGGGGGCAGCGCCATCCCTTCCTACCTTGGTCAACCTGGGAGAGGGAAGGGGTGCGATGCAGCAGTGACAAGCCCTGGGCTCTGCCTCAGAAGTCACAGTGAGTGACTCATCTGTAACAGCACGAAGAGGAAGCCAGCATGGAGGGCTGCCTGCCCTGTGCTTGGCACTCGTCGATCCTCACAACCTCCACATGGGGTACGTCTGTCCAAAGAGTTAAGAGGCTATTGGGGTGAGAGCAGTAGTTCGCTGTAGCAGCGAAAAGCATATCTAGGTAGAATTTCTGGGTGGGGAGGCTCCCAGGAATCTCTCCGGCACCAAGTTTCAGAGATGAGGAAACTAAGCCTGGGAGGCCACCACGACTTCCTAGCTCATGGCAGAGACAGGAGTAGAAACCACATTGTCAGTTTTCAAAACCCAAGCTCTTTATAGTGTGGGTGCCAGCTCCCCCTTGAATGGAAGGCCTTCATCCCCTATCTAAGGGCAGGTAACCCACAGCAATACACCCAGCAGCTGCTGTGAGTTTCCAGGGAGACAAACCAGCATCCGGCCCCTCGCAGGCTCACAACCAGCATTGGCAACAAGCACAGACACTGGAACTCCCTGCGCAAGAGCAAAGCTTCACTCTGCTCCCGCCTTGTGTCACGGCAGAAGGCAGAGGCGCCAGCTCTTTCAGCCCTCGCCTGCCTTCCAAGTCAGGGAAAAGAGGGAAGAAAAACCAAATGGGTAGCGAGTCCCTCTCTCACCTCCCTTTTTCCTTTCATGTGGAGTCAGTTTAGGGTCCGAAGGCCTCAGCTTCCCTCGACAGGTTCACCTGCACTGCTCTGTGCTGAGTCTGCAGTTGGACAAGCGGGGCTGCTCTCAAGAATGTGAGCTCAGCACCAGGTGGCCAGATGGCTCGACAGCAACATGGCTCATCTGAAAGGGCCTCTTGGTGGCATCTGCATGTGTGTCCCACAGACCTCTCAGGGCTGCGAGATGAGGCTCATTATGACACTTTCCCTGCCTCTATACATCCTGCACCTGCTGCGAAGCCACTTGGTGCTGGAGAGATTCCTGGGAGCCTCCCCATCCGGAAACTCTACCTAGATGTGCTTCTCGCTGCAACAGCAAACTGCTGCTCCAACTCCAAGCTGGGAACCGCTGAAGGAAATTCTCTCCTGGGGTAACAGCTGGGCCACTGTGATACTGTTTATAAAGTTAGTAGTATTATTAGGTTACGTTTGATAAATAGGAAGGCTTTGAAAGGTTATTTTAACGTAATCCACTTATTTAAAAAGCAAATAGACCATCCGTTTTTAGTAGCACTAAGACACTGGGATCCCCTGCTGGTGCTGAAAAAAGCATTAACTAAGTCCTGTCCCAAAGGCCTGAATCTAGAGAGCCATGTATTCTTATTTTGTTTGAACTTATTAAAAGAAAGCAGTGATCACCAGGACCTGAAAAGGGGGCAGGAAGGATAGCTAGAGAGTGTACATGTACTTACACAAATGTTTGCATGTGTGTGTCCAAGCACATGTGATGTGTCCGCATGCACAAATGCTGACCACACATGTGTGCAAACACATATGCACGTGTCAGTGCATGTGTAAGCACGTGTGCATGTGCCTGTACCTGTGCATTTGTGCATGCATGAGCAAACATGCATGTGTGCATGTGTTCATTAGCATGTTAGTTAACAATCAGTTTTACAAAAGTCAAAGCAGTCATTTAGCTGCTACCAAGCTGGTGCAGTCTCAGCAGCTGTGACTGCTCAAGATCAAGGGGTTCTCGGCGGGACTTCTCACCACTCCAGGAAAATGCCTCCCACCACAGGCAACACATCACCCTGTCTCTTTTCAAAGGGATCACCAGCAATAGACAGGCTTACCACATGAGGTTTCTGTTCTCACCCATAACGGATCACGTCGTGAAAAAATCAGAGAGGTAGGGTGAGTCTGGAACGTGCCCCCCATATTTAGCCGAGTGAGAGATCCAAGCAGTCCCTCGGTGTGGCAGAGAATGCTTCTTCTCTCACTGACATTAGGCCACTACAGCCGATCAAAGCCACAACACACCTGTGATGTTGTCATAGCTCCGGAAATTCATTTCGATGTGGTCCCACTCGAGCACCATGCAGTTCTCCATGCTGGGCTGGGCAATGGCCACGTACACATCATTCTTGGAGTGAAATGTATCCACCGAGACCGACTGGTATGGCAATGTCTGATGAACAACAAAATCTGGGAATGGGTGTTGAAAGAGAAAGGCTCCATGAGATCCCTTGTGGGAATTATCGGCCACCCCTTCTTTCCTTTCTCTCATCAGTTCCAAACAACGGGGAGGGGGGAGGACAAGAGAGAAGCAATGCAAACATCATAGCATGTTAGACTCTGGGAGATTCCAGAAGGTTCTGGAGTGCACAGGATCATCAGACTGAATGCACAGCTTCTAATACAGCTTCTTTGAGATAAACAGCTCACAGATTTGGCTACAGGATTGCAGTGTTTTAAACAAGTGGGGTGAGACCTGGCTTTCAAAAAGCAAGAGGAAAGGAAGGCCACAAAGCAGCATTCGCGAAACTAACTTGAACATTCCTCCATGAATAGGGGTGGCCATGGGCAACTTCATTTGAGGAATGCTATATTTCCAGCCCTCTCAGTAAAAAAAAAATCTGTGGTGTTGGCTGCGGTGGATTCCCAGCTTACCTGACAACGGGGACCTTTTAGCCTGTTAGCACACTTCCCAGCTCGGCATTACCCCAGTGCGAAACTGTCATGGTGGGTTCACAATGAAAAGTCAGCTCCCAAATGGCACACTGCACATTTGGAAGCCAAACCAAGCCCTCTAATATGGTCTTAGAGATTTCTAAAGCCCTTCGTGCAGGGAAGTTAAGCATGTTTACCGGTTCCTGGACCCAGTGCTGTGTGAGTGATGGCTATGCCTGAGGTCTAGAGATCTACTGGAGTTTCAAGCATGTACTTAACTCTTACATTAAGTGGTAAATTAATACCTCTCATCCACATCACTCCCCTGACTCATCGTATTAAATCTCGGGAGGGAATGTACAATTTTACCAAGGAACGGGGTACAGATGCGCTCAGATGCACGGATAATTGGTGTGAGGGGCAGCTAGAGAACCAGTGAGGAAAGGGAGAAAGAGAACACTAACAAAGTGTAAGGTAAGCCATTTCTTTGGCCAAAAAGCCTTCAATGTGCACGGCTTCTTGGCAGGTTAAATGTGCCCAGGACAAAACAGTGGTGGAGATCTGGCTAAGGAAAGTCGTTCCTATGAGAAAATCCTGGCTTTGCCCATTTATTCCCCACACTGTCCTTAACGGTGCCCCCTCTAGTTCCATCTCCTCGGCGAAGCCTTCCCTGACACATCCGATCCATGGATTCTTCCTAATTCATTGGACACGTAGCAGGCGCTGTTCTTTACACCTTATTATTCATGATGATTAAATCTTCAACACGGTGACACGGGAGTCAGTATGGAGAAATGGGAGACAGCCTTGGGTAAGTGTGCAGAGCCAGAAGCCCAGAGAGGGTGTGTGTCTGGCCGTGGGCACACTGAGCATGGTGCGTCTCCTGAACGACAGGCTTTCAGGTCAGACTTGGGCCTTACACGCCCAGTTGCTCCCCAACTGCTCGAACCCACGGCAGCCACTCAAGAAATA
Organism: Mormoops blainvillei; assembly: GCA_004026545.1. NCBI lineage: Eukaryota > Metazoa > Chordata > Mammalia > Chiroptera > Mormoopidae > Mormoops > Mormoops blainvillei. The sequence continues at coordinate 5,646 of PVJD01009755.1, forward strand.
ACTCTGGCATGGAAGCTTCATAGAGTTGTTACACAAGAAAGGCAATAAAGGGACAGGTCACCCACTAGTGAGTAAAGAGGGACAGTGCTGAAGGAATGGAGGCAGGAGCGAAAGTGAGAGCCGCTGGGCAAGTGTTGGCATAGGAAGCATGGTGGCAGGGAGAGCAGGTGCCGGTTGGGGCAGCAAAGAGAAGCAGGGCTGAGGGAGTAAGGGCAATACGAGGTCCTAGAAAGGGCACTGTGACTGGGGTCGGACTACCTGAAACCACTCCCTGCACAGGAGAGACGCTGGGGGCATGCTTCCCCTTACAAGGCCTCAGTTTACTAATCCACACTGTGGGTGCAAGGGTGCTTACTTCCCAAGCTTAATGGCAGAGGGACACATGGGGCAATGGTGGTGGAAATGCCTGCCTCAGGGTTTAGCACATTATAGCTGCTTAATAAATATGGAATTAGGTCCAAGAAAGGTCCAAGAAAGGACGGTCCACCTCCCCTGTCCTAGCCACCGCTGAGCTGTCTCTTGGGAGAGTGTCCATTTTAATGGCATTGAAGATAAGATGCCAGAGCTGTGACGCTACCTTCCTGCTGAATGACCTTGGGGAAGTTACTTAACCTCTCTCTGCCTCAGTTTCCTCTTTGTATATTACGAGTCATACTCAGTTAGACCTGTACAAAGTTAGTGCTTGGTGCATGTTAACTTTCAGTAGTGTCCCTCCCTGCGTACAGTAGGTGCTTAATCAGTGCTGCTGGCTCATTCTGAAGACTGTGGGAGGTACAGGCGAGGATGAGGCTGAACGAATGATGCTTGCAGGTGTAACGAGAAAAGGGAGAAGCAAAGAGGAGGCTGCCCCCACACGCCAACAGCAAGAGGGGGCCAAGGAGAAATGGGGACAGGCACTGTGGACGAGGTCCCATGTCCCTACGCCACATTCTGGGGTACACTGTCCAGAAGCGCTGGGGCTCTGAGTAAAACAGCCTGGGTATCAGGTTCCCGCTGTCCTTGTAGTCAGTGACCTTGGGCAAGAAACTTGAGCCTCAGGTTCCTCATGAGTAAAATGAGGGTGCCATTTTTGTCATAGGCTATTGTAGAGGATAAATAAGAGAGTGCACATTAAGTGCTCGCACAGAGCCCCATCTGCAGTCGCCCCTCAGTAGTGTTACGTATGTAACTGTACAGTTTCACATAGCTTTCTAGTCATCGTTCCAAAGATAACATTAGGCTGCCTGCATGAAGATGCGGAACAGTGGTGCCGAGCCCCAACCCTCTACCAACATCCCCAAATTACCACCGTGCATCAGTCAAACAGCAAAGCAGAAAACGTCAGTCTTGGTTCTTTCCTGTCAAAACGGGCAGAACCAGGGCAGAAGCCGGAGAGCACTGGCCGAGGGCAAGAGGCTCGTCTGTGCTCACATGTCGCTAGATGGGAAGCAGTGGCAGGCTCTGTCTGCCTCCTCTTAGGGAATTAGGAAAGGACTCAGAGAATACAGAGATGCTCTTTCCGTGACAACCGAGCCGGCTACCAACGTCTCCCCGGCAGCCAGGGGCACCCCCCTGATCCAAGTCTGCAGACGCTTCTAAACACTTGTGCAATGCCTGTAACTCTCTTGTTCTAGTCCACCTCCTGGCTACACACTGAATTCTCAGGAACATGAGCACCTGTTTAAACACGCAGACCATTTAAAGTGCGGACCCAAAAGTCAGTTTTTTATGAATGAATCCCAGCATGAGAAAGAGCTGCCAGGGTGGATGACATTTTACAAATCCAGCCTTCCGTGGTCTGACGGTCATTTATTTTTCCAAAACATCGGTTTCATCGTATTTTCTATAAACCGAGTATCTGGCACAACACAGACTGTTAAGTCATTTGAAACATAAATCTAATCCTAAGGAGACTCCTTTTCCCTTCCTCCCCCTCCCCAATTAAAAAAGGAAGAGGAAAAGAAGAAAAAGAGGAAGAAACGGGTGGAAGAAATGATCGATGCAGATGTGTTTATGTGTACAGGGTTGGGGATTCGAATTTAAATATCTCCTTCCATCCTCATCTTAATTTATCTTTCACAAATGGCAAACGCACATTCATGTGGAAAGCTCTCAGAGAATGCACATATTGATACGACATCAATTTACGAGTGTTTAAGTGTTATTGGTATTCTCTGCAAAAGCCTGCCACTTTCCTTCGCACTGGATTAAGTTCATGATGTCAGTGGGACGCTTCCAGTTCAGGCATGGTTCCCACTGGAATCAACAGATTTTTACACAGCTATTTATAGCACTTGCAGAAAATAAATTATACATGATGCCTATCCTATTGGGAGAGAAACTGCACATTAATGCATTATTTCTCTTTGCATTTTCATCAGCCCTGAAATAGGGAAGCTAACAGGACCATTAGGATGCAAAATTCACTCCCTCTAAGGAATTTAGTGAATTATCCACCTAACTCGGGGAATCATGAGCAGGTAACAGGGATTTCTGACGTGGTTAAAAATAGACTTGAGGTGGAGGGTTCTGGCAGGACTGTGATTAACCTGGAGAGCTGAACAGTCCAGGGGTTGCCACGTGGTGTTAATTACACCCCTGTGCCCGGAACAGTATCTGCCTCCCTTCTTCCATCTGAAGAACTCACTCTTTGCCTGCAAATCTGAGCTCAGAAGAAAATAATGCACTGAGAAGATGTGCTTCCTTCCCAAACCTTTGGTGAGGATGTGCTAACAACAGTATCCTGGCTCGAGGATGGGTTTTCTGTCTTCCCCAGGCATTGCCTCCCCAGCCTTGAGTACAGTAGCAGAGGATGACACTTGATCTGAGCAGAAGATAGGAACACAAAAACCTCCCAATTTATTAACCTATGTTTCTACAAGGCAGGGACTCTATTTGGGGACTGGTCACAACCTGGCTGTGTCACTTTTTTTTCATGAGGGAAGAAACTGGGAGCAAGAGTTAATTTGCCCATAGGTTTTCAAGAGCAAAACAAAAAACAAAACAAAACAAAAAAAATAGAGAATCATCAACTCCCTGTTACCAGGGGAGAGCGCTGACTTTCTAAATTTTAATAAGAAGCTTTTTAGCAAAGACATATATAAAAGAGACAATGCCCTAAGAAGTGTTAGGGAACACACGCTGCCCTGTGGGTTCCAGCTGTAAGACAGATTTCATGACCTGGCCACTTCGGTTCCAGGTCCCTTCCATTCCTGTGACAATTCTCAGAGCCGAGATTGTTTTCATAACCATCCACAGGGCTCTAAGGTCAGAAACCACATTGTGTCTCACATACGTTATTCCCAATTCCCCAGGGCCCTGTATAGCCAATGTCATTTCTCTTGGAGCTTGGCAAGCTCTTCATCCATGATGGCCGAGTGTGAAGAGCACAATGGAAAAGCTGCTAACTTCACATGGGAGGGTGGTGAACGCTCCAGAAAAACTGGAGAAGAGGCTGAAAGGCGCCCCAGTGAGCTTTGGCTTAGCATTTCATACCAAGTGGCCTTGAATGCCGCCTTTGCAAATGCCATTGACTCAGCCTCTGATTTATTGCACTGCCCCCATAATACGGTAAATAACCTGACAGTGGCCTTGGTTGGCTAAAGGGCGCCCGCCAATTACACAGCCGAATAGGCGCTCACTCGGTGAGGAAAGACAAGGTCATTTCCGCAAGATTTCAGGTGTTCTCTCAGAAAACAACAGGACTTGGAGGGTCCCCTCTTTACAAAGATACCTAGAAATAATTTTTACTTCCTGTTTGTTTATTCGGAGGACGGCGGCAGGACTGGCCTAAATGTGATATTTTGTTCTTGAAGGTCTTTTGTCGTTTTAGTCTCTGGAACTATTTTCTGAGTTCTCATTCCTGCTGCTCCTACTGACATGCCTTGAGGCCCTGTAGATACCAAATCTCAGCCCAAAGGTCTATTTTTTTTCTAAGTCTGATGAGCCAGTTTCGCGCTGCGGATTGATCCTCCCTCCTTTTAAAATCGGATTTTAGAAGCGATGGCAGCTCCACCTGAGCCTGTCACATGGAGACACTCACCTGCTGTCTACAAGACATGCAAAGGGGGTAGAGGCAGTTAGCACAGTGGAACCTCGGCTCTCCAGCTTAACTTGTTCCAGAAGGCTGCTCAAGAACCCAACTGTTCCAGGTGGGAAACACTGGAGAAGCGGGGTTTGACTGTATTTTAACTGTATCTTTATAGCCTGAAATATGTATACATGGAAAACTTGAGGCAAGAACCTGGGAAACGAAATCAAACTTTATATTTTTCCCTCAATAGGAGTTTTTTCTTTTTATGCCTAGCTGTTAACTTATATATTTCCTTTGCCACTGGTTATAATTTAGCTAGTTATCTTTTTTTACCTGGAACTATGAACACAATTTATATAGATTTTAAAGTCTGATATTTGCTACTTAAATTTTCAATAAAATTCATATAATTCAATAATTTTGGTCTCTCTGCACTGGCTTTTGATGGAAACCCAAACTGATTTGAAAATGTTTTTATGCCAAACTCGCTAATTTATACTTCAATCTTAAAAAAAAAAACTCACTAGTTTATACTTCAATATTAAAAAAAAAAAAAACTTTAGAGAAATTTGAGTTTTGTAAGGAATCAACAAGACTCAAAATTAAAGCCAGTGCAGTTAACAAAAATCTAAACTATTGAGATACTTTTATTACCACATCAATTCATATCTTCTAGGATGCTTAAATTTTGCCTAAAATAATTTTGATAGAAAAGTTTTACAGCCACTTTTCTCTACTCCCTGTTAACAATCTAAAGGAAAAACTAATGGGTTATTCTAAATAAGAGTCTCTGATGACAGAGTTCCGAATACCTGTAGTCGTGCACTCGTAGTCAAAGCTGGTCACATCATTTAGTTTCTTTTCCTGGTACTCTGGTGGACCAATGCACAGAACATCAGACACAGTGGAATTTGTCATCTTCAACCACAGATAGAGCCACTTTGCTTTGCAGTCACATTCAAATTTATTGCCCCTCAAGTCTCTAAAAAAATAAAACACAAACACATTTCAGACACGCCTGAAATGTTTGGACAGTAATAGGAGACTCCAGAACCACTAACATCCTGATACATTTAAAACCCCCAAAATGTAATTTTAAAAAATGTTTCTATTTAACACATCCTATTTCTCTTTCTGACCGCTAACTTTACTTAATAAGCTTTGGTGTCTACGAATTGAACTATATGGCCTACGGCGAGCTTTTGGAGCTAATATACCACCATTTCCCCAAACTTTGTTGAGACTGTCACTATGCCTTGCTGGAAACAGGAGAGAGGGCAGGAGGACATCACTCAATACAGGTTCACACAAACAAAAACAGAACACTGTAGGAAGCCAGTTTTCACAAACGCAACTGGAGCGTTAAGATCTTGTTAAATTATATCCAGTAAGAAGTGACAAACACCAGAAGGTAAAACACTATCTCCGGCGAAGAGCCTAATGCGGCAAGGTCTATTCTAAAATGGCAAAAATCCATTCCAATCCAGACTATATGCTGTTTCCTATTGGGCACTACTTTGTCATAGAGTCTTTAGCTACAACATAAAAGAAATGCAGTAAAGAGGGAAAAAGTATTTAAAGCCATGATTAACTGGGGCACAAGGACAAGCAGACATAAACTTGATTTTCATTACTTACAGTTCAATCAGAGAGTCTAAATCACTGAAGACATCTCTTGGGAGTGCTTTTATGTGGTTATTGGCCAAAGAACTAGAACAAGAAAGTAACATTTTAATGTGGTTATTATCTTCATGCCCTATTACTCTGAAGTCCCTTAAATAAAGTAACGATTTCACACAGAGCTCTAAGCCTCTTCAGTACAACGTGGTTCAATTTCTTTTTTTAAAATATATAATCTTTATTATGTGTTTTTCCATTACCATTTAGTCCCCTATACCCCCCTCCCCCCAGCAATCACCACACTGTTGTCCATTCCATGAGGCCTTTTTCCTTTTTGTTTAATCCCTCCACCCCCTAACCTCGCCCCCCACCCCAGCTGTCATCTATTCTCCATCCATGGCAACATGGTTCAATTTTTGGTTTTGGTCATTAATACTGAGATAAAGAAATGAGTTTAGTTATACAAAAATAACATTATAAATGCTGAAGTACAATGTAAGTCTTTTGTTTTTAAAACAAGCATTTATTAAGCTCTTGATATACATTTGTTAAACCTCAAGTACCACTCATGTTTCTCAGAATAAAAGCCAAAGTCCATTTGATGATGCACAAGACCCTCTCTTGTCTAGTTTACCTCCATTCCTGCCTACCTGTGGGACCACCAAGATCCAGCCACACTGGCCTCTTTTTAAAAATTGTTTAAAACTGATTGATTGGTTTTAGAGAGAGATGAAGAGGGAGAGAGTGAGGGAGAGAGACTGATTCATTTTTTCCTCCTATTTATGCATTCACTGGTTGATATTTTTGTACGTGCCCTGACCAGGGATCAAATCCACAACCTTGGGGTATTGGGATGGCTCTCTAACCAAGTGAGTTACCTGGCCAGGGCACACTGGTCTCTTTGTTATTCCTCCAACAAGAGAAACACAGTCCCAGCTCAAGGTCTCTGAATTTGCTGTCCATCGGCCTAGAATGCTCCTCCCCCAGAAACCCCAGAGCACACTCCTCAGGAAGGATGGATCACTTCTTACATCCATCCTCAACTGTCACTGCCTTCTCTGACCTCCACACATCTTTCTCCCCTGCTCTGTTCTTCCTTGCATGACTGTTACTTGGCATACTATACATTTTATTTATGGATCTGTTTATAGACTGTGTATTTTTCCTACACATAAGCAACATGAGGAAGGACTTCTGTCCACATCTGTGTCCTCAGCTTATAGAACAGTGCTTGGCACATAGCTGGTACTCAATCAATCTTTGTTAAATGAATGATTTTTGCACTAAAATGACAATGATTAAAAAAAAATGTACAGTCTTGTGCCAAGAAGTTCCCTAATGGCCCATTTAAGTGAATTCTATCACTTGTGACTCTAAAAAAGGACTCAGTAAATACGCTTTTACATAGATTTCCAGCTCTAACCCTAACAATGATATAAAATCTCAATGAACCGTGTTTAGGAAATGAATGATGATGGTCAATTTCATCCTCTCGTTAAGGAAAGTTGACTAGAAACCATTCTGCATTTTTGCTCTTAGTTGTTGAAGAGCTTTCTAAAATGTCCTAGCCCACCCCCACTCTCCCAGAAGTAGACTTGAATGAACACCATCAACTCCCTCTCCGATGAGTCAGGACTTTGCAGTGCCCTGTCATCATCCTGCTAAAGATGAATGTCCACGGTGCTGGGCTGCTGACGTTGAAAGATGCTGGGTGTTGAAATGATGTACATCACGTCTGTGGTTTCCCCCAGGCTTTCTGCTCTACTATGAGTCAGCCAAGACACTGAGAACTACATTTTTTCTTTTACGCATCAGTACAAATAGCAAAACTATAAAGGATAAACATGCAGGTAGTTCAGCACCAACCTCTTTAAAAAAAAATACACACACATACACACACACACACACACACACACGAAATCAGTCTTTTGTAGCATCAGAATGACCCATCCCAGAAAGAGGAAATAAAGAAATGAATATTCCTCCTTAGACTCTGCGAGGGGCAGAAAGTTTTGAGCCCATTTTTAACCAACCTTCTGGCTCCAAGGTACTAACAGAATATGGGGAGACCCCTCTCTTCTAGATAACTACAAATGGATTCAAATACCATTTCATGTATTATTAAATCTTTCTTTCCTACATGACTTACCTGTGCATTTTAAAAGATGTTGGACAGTGGACTAACTATGTTATCAGACCGAACATGCTCTAGAATAGATTTCTGAAATTAAAAAAAGAACATGTTTGTTTTGATTTCCCCACCCCCACCCTCCAGTTGATGGATCCTTTACCTGAAAAGTCCAAATTTTTCTTTAGTTAATTAAAGGTTAATTATTTAGATAAATTTTTTGTTACTTGAAATGTATCGTATTAAAGCGATAAAACTATACAGAATGGTCAAGGCCAAAAAAGCAGGCTGTTTAGAACCATTCCAGGCATTCCATTTAGATTTCAGAAAGCTGAATTATTTACATGGGCCAGCCACCCCACTCACACTCAGTGCCTAACATTTTACTTTCCACTTCATTTTATCTACAAGTTCATGGCACTTACTTCATTTCTAAAACTACTTAACAGTAACCCGTCCCTTGGGCTTTGGAGGCCTGCTGGAAAACAAATGTCCTAGATTTTAGTTACAGATTGGCACTGCTCCTGCAACGCTCTGAAACCTGATCTTTGTTTCTTTACATATAAATGTGACCCTGTCGGTGTTGGAAAAGTTCATAAGAGATAAAAATCAGATATTTAAACACGCAAAGTCCAGAGAGTGACTTCCTTAATCACTGGAGTGAACTTCAGAGAGCTATTGTGCTCTCTCTGCTTAGAAGTTTACAAAATGGGGGTGGTGGTGGGGGCGGGCGACATGGAAGGATCGGTTTATTCTTAAACGATGCATTAAATGCTTTAATTATGACATACTCCTCCAGCCTGGGGGAGCCCACTTTAAAAGTCACCTGACTTGCCCAGAAATAAGAGTCCCTATGGAAAATCCAGCTCAGTAAGGAATCCACTGGTCAACCAGCAAATCAGAAACAATGTCCTACTGGCTTAGGCCCACGCTAGAGGCTGGGTGAAGAGCAGAGCTAATGGAAGATCCTTCTGAACCCTCCCCTCGGGGGGTTTGCAGAGCTGCTGGGAGATAGAACTGATATCCATGAAGCAGCACCAACGGGTATGGCCCAAGTCTTCAGTAAAGTGTGTGGGTGTGTGAAGCCAACAGGGAGGGCTACAGGAGGTGTGAAGGGGAGATCCAGCTGGCTCCATGAGGGAGATAGAACTTAATCTGGACACTGAGGGAGAAGCACATGGATTCTAGGAGATCGCAGGCAGAAGAAACAGCGTCCAGGGCAAGGATGTGAGGGAAAGCCCAGGGATGAGATGAGCTGGGTACGCATGGGGGCCCCCTGCAGCCCAGTGTTCTCAGGATGTTTAGGGATATGAGGTTGGAGGGCTGGGGACAGGGGGACCCTCTTGGCTTGACTGTCAGATGGCAATACATGCTAGGATGAGTGTATTAATGAATCCGATGCACTCTGGACCCAAGCAGAGGACTCCTTTGTCCCCTCTGTATTTCACCAAGAAGGAGGTTCCTCTTACACATATGTACATCTGATATATACACATATGCTCGTGTGTGAAGATGCATAAGCATGCATACACAAAAACAGTTGTGAACACACGTAGAGAAGTCCAAGCACCCATGGGCACACGCGTGCAAAGCTACGTAAATACACATGCACGATACCTGCATGTTCTCACCTATTTTCAGACTAGAGACCATAGCCAATAGGTCAAATAAAAGTTGACATCTGGGCTCACTCAGACACATGAACTTTGCTTTAGGTTCGCAATCTTCCCGGAGTCTTTGCTTAAAACAAAGCCCCTCGTTCCTGGCTTCTGAGAACTAACTGGGTTTAACTGGTCACAGCTGTTCGTCTCCAGACGCCACACCTGTCTTCTTAGCAGACCCTGTCTGGCCACCCAAACAGCCAAGGCTACTCAGTAGTCCATGGAGAAAATCGAGACTTCTTAATGAGTGGAGGAAGGGAATGATGTTGTTGTTGTTGATGATGATGATGATGATGATGATGGTAACAGTACCAACCGCACCTTGAGCATTTACCTGTGTGATGGGCTAAATGCCTGGCAAACATGCATTTGCACTTTGTGCGGCAATCCTCCACCATCAGTATAATCATCCCCATATTTAGGATGAGGAATCAGACTCAAAAAGCTAAGTGACAGTAATAAATGATGGCCTTGAGGTTTAAACCCAAGTCTTTGTGACTCCGAGCCCATTGTCTTAGCCTCTACAGGACTGTGGGGATTCAGCATCTAGGTTGAATTTGAAAAAAAAAAAAAATCAAGGCTTTTACAGGAAGAAAAGAAAGCCTGGAGCAATGACGCCAACAAGAGTCGGACGCTCTCCAGGACCGACTGTGCGGATGTATAGGTTTAAACCTCCCACTGCTGTCGCCCCATCGCCGTCCTCTGCGAGCCCGAGCTCAGGCAGAGCTTCCGTTCTGTAGGATTCCAGAGCCAAGTGCTCCCTGAGCCTGGTGACAGACACCTTCGCCTATGTCAGGTTTGGCATAAACGATTACCTCTTGAGATGCTGTATCAGTCAGGTGACACTGGCCGAGGGCATTGCCACCCCTGCCCAACACCCCCTTCAAAGCCCTCCAATGGTCTCACTTCTCTTTTTACCACACACAAGCTGATGAGACATGTTATCTGACTCAAACACAAAATATCCATGACACGAATGGGACCTGGTCCTGGCTAATAAATGGCTCTTACAAGACAACGACTATTTTGACACTTTCATAAACACAGTCTCTCTTTTTTCCAGTTTTCTACATTTGCTAAGTAAGTGTGTGCACTTGCTTCATTCTGATATGCCAATTCAAATCAATCTGTTTAATTTTTTTTTCTCCAGAAAGCTATTAAAAAACCCAGAGAGCTTAGCTTAAGCCACCGATTAATCCAACATAAAAGAAAAGGCTATTTGCATTCAAATTAGAGGAACTACAAAATGTCTCTATTCCATTTTGTCCTAATTCTGACCCTGCATTCAACACTCTTCTGTGAGTCACGTAAGCCTCGGTTCCTAAATCTGTAAAATGGGGACTCGGAGATCATTGCGAAAGATAAGCAGAGGAAGGCTCACGAAGTACCCGGCCCTGTGCCTGGCAGAGAAAAGGTGCACATGTCAGTTTCCTTCCCACCTCCTCCATCACTCACACAGGTCACACACAGCTCAGAGTGCCCTCTACTTGACATGCAGGCATGTGGTCCAGGACAACAACCCAGAGTGATGGAAAAGATGATAAAGACAAGTGTGTCTTTATTAGCTTGGCCTGGTGACTGATCAGCAATATAGAAACCTCCAGGGCAACCTAGAAATTAGTTTCATTCAGAGGATGTTCACACTATGAACAAAATACTCAAAAAAAAAAAGAGAGAGAGAGAGAGAGAGAGAGTGGGAGAGTCACCAGGAAGTGAATCTGACTTTACACCTTAAAGGACTGACAGCACTTTCCACAGGACTTACAGGTGAGTCAGGTCGCGGAGGCCACGGAAGGCATTTCTTGAAATGGTTTCTATTTTGTTCCCTTCGATGAACCTAAGGAGAACAGCAGTATAATTAAACTGAATTTTCTCAGTTTACCGTCTATAAAAAAATGACATTGGCATGCTTTTGGAATAAAATTTTAAGACGTTATGAATTTTAACAATTCATCTCTGAAGAGCCAGGTCAGCTGCCCCAGGTCCCGGGTGGGAGCAGGTGTGCGTGCGAACGCTCGTGTGCAGCCCCCACGCTCCCCAGCAGCAGCACGGCAGTCTTCGCATTGACAGTTGGCAGCACGGGAAAAAACAGCCCGGGGACAAAGAGAAGAAAGCACTCTACAAAGGCAAGAGATGCTCCCAGTCACTCTGCATGCCTGGAATGCTCCCAGACAGTCAGCCCTTCTTCCACTTCACAGCCTGACTATTAATACTTTTGTTAATATCATTGTCCCTTGAGAGGAGCCCATTGTTTCACATCTCCTTATTGAAGTTTTTGCTGAGGGAGAGTTCCATTAAGCTTGGCTTCTGGCAAACTTTGAGTTCCTCACGTCCCACAGGGTCTGATCTCTGAACAGATCGGTGACAAGGCAGGGTCCTCTTAAGACCTCAAAGGCACGAGGAAGTAGGGAGTATAACGACATTGATTACGGGCCAAGCGTCTTTCTCTGCACTGAAACGTCTTGGGGCTTGAGCGAAGGATCCTGCAATATAATTCAGGCCGTGCGGTAAAGTCTTAGTGAGAAATATATGCACCGCGACTGTGCCCCAGGGCCAGAGGCCTACGATTAAGGTGTCGCTCAAATGGAAGAGGGTCTTTGATGAGATGGTCCAAGGGAGAGGCTTTGTCACATGATGACATTAGTTAGTGAAACAGCTCTTGGTTCTTGCACTGAGAAGATTCTGATACCTGCTTTTTAAAAGTCAGGGGTCTATTCAGGGACAGACTCCAGTACAAACAAAGCTAACCTCCTCCTCAATCACCTTGACCGTAAGACGCACTGCTCATAAGAGAAAACTGGTAGTTTCGCAGTCACTCCCTCCAACACCTGTGCATGTGCTCTGATAGAACCTCGTTGGGCTTAGCGTTTCAGCCCCACCTGCCTTTCCACATTAAGTGTACTCTCCCAGTGTCATGAGAGATACATATTGTGTGTGCTCTGGAGAAAGAACTCCAGAAGCATCCTTCCAGGACATGAAACCAGCAGAGAGCTTTCTTAGACCCAGGATGTGTTCAGAATTTAAACATCTACAATACCTGTCCACCTCAGATAAGAAAGCAGAGACAAGGCTTTAAAAATCCTTCTGAATGCTAAGTAAGGAAATCTCATCTGATAGCAGGATTAATATTATTACAAAGTTACAAAAGACCAGGATGAAAGAACTTAAGGGGGGAAAAGACATGAAAGAGGGGAAGACAGAAACCAGAGGGAGGGCAATGCTCATTGCTGGGGAAAAACTGCATATCTGAAGAGAGAAAAAGAATCTTTTTTGAAAGGAGAAGAAAGACAATTAGACTCCCGTCAGCAGCTCACAGGAGATACTGCAAACGGGACATAGGCCAACTGAATTAAAAACGTGAAGTTGCATTCCCATACAGGAAGACTTTATTTAAAAATAAGTAACCCCCAGAATCCTTCAGCTTTATTTCTGGCTGATCAGCAAATCCATGCCTAGTTATGAGAGGTAAAAATATCCAGTGCAATTTCCAGTTGTGCTTACTACATGACGAACTGAATGTCAGCAGAGAATGAATGTCTTTCCTTCTTTGTTTCCTTTCCTCCCCTTTGTCCCCAACCTCCTCCTGTCCCAGCATGTTTATACACAAGTAAACTATAAAAGGTCAGTGCTGAAAAGAGAATGGGGTTTTCTCTGTTTTCTCCACCCCTAAGTTCTCTAAGAGATGCTGTTCGGCCTGGAAAGCGATGCAGCGACTCTACTGACATACCAAATGCTCGGCAAACGGACAAAGTACAACACTTACAGGTATTCCAGGTGGAAAAGGCCAGCAAAAGCATCGTCCCGGATGACTGTAAATGAGTTAGAATTCAGCAATCTGAAAAGAAAGGACAGATTTCAAGGCAGAGATGTAAAACTGGAATCCCACAGGGAAGCCATTTCTGTTTCTTTTCCTATGTTCTGATCCGTGGGCAAATATGGGCTCTTCTCAGCCTAAGACTGGCCCATCAGATGCACAACCCAACTAAGTGATGCTGACAGAAAATGGCAAGTGGATCCCCTTTGGTCTGATTTTCTGGTCACCCCCGTTACTCTGCCCCCTCTCGCCTGCGGGTCTCAGTAAATATGACCTGAGAGCTGTTATTTCAAAACATTCTAAGGCCAGCACACAACTAAGCAGTCGGGGAATGCTCTTTGATGCACAAGCAATCATAGAATTAGAGATCTGAAAGGAGCTATCCAACTAACTCTATTTTTAGAGAAACTTGAGCCCAAAGAAGTTGTGACTTCACAGAAGTCACACAGCTGAGACCAAAAAAAAAAAAAAAGAAAAGAAAACATTTCTACTATATTACACATTTCCATGAGAAAAAAAATGTTTAGAAAAACTTCAAAAGATTCTTTATTACCGAATAGTTCTTTCATGAGTCACCACCTAAGTCTACTTGGAAAAATTTCATATAGTCTATATAGTTACCGCTTAAGTCTATTTGATAAAATACCTAAAACCATATTTCTATCATATGGAAAGTATAGTTAATAGAACTAGAATTTCCAAGCAAATTCAGAATATAATGTGTATTGCTTCATTTTGATCTCAGCTCAAATTTAAAAAGCTAAAACAGATACAGAGAATAAGCTATGTACTCAGGACTTTGCCTGTCACTGATTTGCTTTTGAAAGCTGCTTTCTGGACATTTCTTTTCATCAGCAAACGTCAGCTGACCTGGGCAACGGACGACGTAGGCACTGGCCAAGAGCAGCCAGGATGCAGAGCAGTTACAAGTGTGTGTTAGGATTCTAGCTGTGATTTTGAGCAAGTTACCTAACTTCACTGAACCTCAATTTTCTGATCTGTCAAATGGGGAAATAAAAATACCCTCCTTGTAGCAATCATAAAATGATTAAATAAAATGTTGCATATAAATGCATAGTATGCTTCCCAATAGTTTATATATTCCATCAACTAGAAATACTGCCATTTCCAGAGTAACATTACGAGTTTCAACTGTAGGTTTTCTTTTAAAGTAAAGGAAACAGTTCATTTCTGTGAAGTTCTGGTCAAAATTCAATGTAAGCCCTGACTAGTGTGGCTCAGTGGATTAAGCGCCAGCCTGCAAACCAAAAGGTCGCCGGTTTGATTCCCAGTCGGGGCACATGCCTGAGTTGTAGGCTGGGTCCCCAGCTGGGGGCGTGCGAGATGTCTCTCTCTCACTTCCTTTTCTCTCTCCTTCTCTTTCCCCCTCCCTTTCCCTCTCTCTGAAAATATATAAATAAAATCTTTTTAAAAAAAAATTCAATGTAACCACAGCCCCAGTTGCTAGAAGTGGGGGTTGGGATCTATAATAAAGTACTTGAGGAAAGCATGTGCCAGAAAAAGGACAGGACGCTGAGCCAAGAGCCTTTGGACTCAGCTTGGTGGCAACGCCACAGGCCAAGTTACCACTAAGATCCAGCCATGGTTTACTCATGGAGCTCGAGCGTTTTAGGAGGAACTGAGTTCAAAGACGCAGAGACCGCTCCTCCCAGAACCGCACCTCGGGGACCCCTGTTTTCTGGGAGAACTTCCCATACTCACAGCAGCTGCAGGGAAGGCAGGTGGGAAAACATTCGGTCCTTGATCTCCGAGAATGTTCCATTTACCAGGCTCCTGCGGGTAAAAGAGGAACACAAGGAGGCCTGGGCTGTTTGAGAAGTGCTGGGCAGGATGCACAATCAGCCTTATCCTCTGCCTGTACTTCAAACACCTCCACTAGGGAATGAGTCTTAAAACAGTTAGCCAGGGGCTTCTCAGGGTAGGCACGAGAGGAGTCAAGTGCATGTTCCAATGAACTGGATCAATATGAAAACTAGTCGGAGTAACAGAAACCTTTACCACCCATCTAGCTCCTTCCACAGACATTATCTCAGTCAGTTTGAATCCATCCCCGCCGCTTCCTTTTTCTTAACTACGGGAGGCCTGGGCTGCAAAAGGATAATTATTTCACCTTTGCCCATGATTCTGTTTGTGCAGACACAGTGTTAATGTTGGCCGATGAAACTCCAGGGTAGGATTAAGCATTCCCCTTGGGAGCCCATCTCTGAAAGACACTCCAAGCACTTCTGATTAAATGCACCGTAAAAGCCTTGGGGGAAATCTCAAAGACACCTGAACTTGAATGTGCAGTGGGAGGCAGTGCCATCTGCCAGATTTAATGGTCAATCTGGGAGGGGGCAAGAGGCTTGGCTCTATTATTGCACCAGGTTCCCCATCCTTTCTGGCCACAGCGGGACCTCAATACATTATTTCAGAGTGACTTCAGTTAGCATGCAGACAAATTAAGCAGCTGCTGGTCTAAAGAATTTAACAAGGGGAATTCTAATTTCTGGGAACCTCTGTGTCACCAGATTTAGCAATATTAGGAACCACAAAGGCCCTCTTTCCCTGCCAGCTGGTCTCCTAACTTTCTAGAAATGCAAACAGGACGCCCATCACTCCCTGGTCCAGGCCTCCGTGCCTTGCAGGGGGTTGGCGGCAGGGTAGTGTAACTCCAAGAGGAAGCGTCCTGAGCATAGCAGCTTCACCTGGGAATTCCCTACCTCTGCAACTGAGTGGGCATCCCCCAGCACTGAGGCCTGAACAAGGGAGTCATTTCCCCAGGAAACATTTCCCAGCAGTGATGATATAGACCAGTAGCCCCCTTTCGCAGCCATTATGAGAAATGGTCACATGACTTTGAGTGACTGTGTGCGGGCAGGTTGAAAGCATCTCTTAGCAGGTGGATAAATGATGTGGAGCCTTTTCCCATCAGTTCCTCCAGCAATATAAAATGAAAAAGCAGCCAATATAATATGTGGTGCAGAGACAGGCAAGAAGCCCTTGTGGACTCAGGGCAAGAAGTCAGGCTGACTTCTAGCACCTGACCACTAGGCTGGGTGCCCTATATGCCCCAAGGTTCTGCAAGCTCTCTGAGTTCTCTTCCAGGTCACATGGGGCAGCACCCCTCCAACCCCACTTTCAGAGGCTGTATGACTTCACCCAGGTTCTTCCCAACCTGAGCTGTGGAGAGGTCGGGACGAAGCCACGGTGTAAACCACAGCCCCAGACCTGAGGTGGGACAGTGAGGCCTCACCCCTTCCAGGGTACACTCACTCCAGTCATACTCACTGCATATACATGTCCATACACACACCCCCACCACCCAGCAACATACACACATCCTCTCAAACTTTAATGCACCCCGGAATCACCTGGGGATGCCAAATGCAGATTCCAAGGCTCCACTCCAGAGCCCCTGCTTCATTCAGCGTGGACCCCAGAATCTGCCCTGGCACAAGCTCCGCCAGGTAGGCGGGTCTGATGTAGGTGGCCCGAGGGCCACTCTTGGAGAAACACTGCCACAGGGACTTGTCCGGGTTCCCAGGCTCTGCGTCTAGGTTCCCTCCAACCTTCCCAGGTCCCGAGACTCCACCCACGTCCCACAGCGCGCCCCCACCCAAACATAAAGAAATGGGCTGGGGAGTGGGGCCCGGTCACGCTGTCCCAAGGCCAGAAGCAACTCCCTGGTGACGGCAGGCGCAGGGGGGCGGGGCGGGGGTCTCGAGGGGTCCCACTCACTCACAGGGAGCTGATGTCGCCCGGCACGACCCTGGGCACCCAGGAAGAGCCCACGCAGATGATGGACTCCTTGGTACAGCTGCAAGTGGCGGGGCAGCGCGCCAACCGCCTCACCTGCGCGCTCGGCGGGACCCAACACGCGGCGCTCAGCAGCAGCAGCAGCAGCAGCCGCCCCGGCACCCCGTCGCCGCCCCTCCGCAGCGCCATGCCGGGTCCCCGCACCCCGCCCCAGTTCCGACCCCCGCCGCCGCGCCGCGCGCTTGGACCCGGCGCCGCTGCAGACACGGGCGCCGCTCGCTGCTCCGCCGCCGCCGCCGCTGCTGGCGAGGACGAGGGCGCAGCGGGTGTGGGAGGCCGAGCTGCAGCCGAGCAGCATGCTGGCCGCCGCCCCCACTCGGCGTCCCCCCACCCGAGCCCGGGCTGCTGGGCGGCCGCCGCTGTGCCCGCCGCACTCGCGCCCGCGCCCGCCTGACATCAGCGCTCTCGCCCGCAGCCCGCTCTGGCCAATGAAGAATGCGGGGAGGACGCCCGCTCCGCCCCCGCCGCGCCCCGGGGCCGCCACCCCCTCCGGACCCTCCCGGACCCTTCCCGGCTGTTGCGGGAAGAGGAAAAAGTTGGGTGACCTTGGGGGACGGCGGCCTTGGATGGAAACCCCCTGGGGGCCCGCTGAGCGGCGGGGCATCAGATGCCCGCAGTCCCTCTGGGGGGCTCTTTTTGCCCGACCAGAACAGGAGGGGGGAAAAAGTAGGGCCAGGGCAACTGGCTTGATGACTGGGAAGGGAGATTTTCGTCCTCGGTACCTTGAAGAGCCTTTATTATTTTTTTAAAAGAAGAAATGAAACGACTGCTGCCATAGAGTTGGGCGGGGGTAGATTTGCTTGTCTTTTGCGGTGGGGCTGTGGGGTCTGGGTCCCATTCCCCCAGCACCGTGGGGTTGCTGAAACCAGCCACCTCTCCCTGCTGAAGGAGTGGAGAAGAGAGAGCCTGCTACAGCAGCGAGTACCCCTGCTACCCTGGGGCCTGCCTGCTGCTCGCTACAGAGCTGAGAAGCCCTCGAAACTTTCCCCTCGTTCAGCATGCTCTCTAACACCCCACCCACCCCAATTACAGGACAGGGGTGCTTTGTTAAGCGAGATTAAGAGTGTGATACGTTCTAGGCACTGTACATTTAATCTACTCCTAACACTTCGAGGTAGGTCGTATTTACCCCCTTAATGTACTGGTGAGGAAACTAAGGCACAGAAAGCTCCAGTAACTATTGATGGTTCAGGAGTAGATGGCTGGGCAGAGAAGGGGGTTGGAGCCTGGGACCTGTATTGCAGCCTGGAATGGGGATTGGTAACCAGTCCCTATTGAGCCCCTCTTCCATTCTGCACATGTTTGCTAACTGAGCTTGAATCTTATCACCATAAGGTAGCGTCGACTGGGAAAAATCAAAGAAAATGCCCAAAACAGAACCAAAATGACAGTTAAGAGCCTGAACTGGCAGAGTGGGGAATGTAGGGCACCACCGTCTGGCTACTACCAAGGCGAACCATTTCTTCTGCCAAGACTCACCCAGAGAAGGCGGTATCCAACACAAAAGGCTGCTACCGCAGGGATCATCATCACTATCCCTTCTCCCGCCGCCCTTCTGAGCGCGTCTCAGGCTGGTCACTGTGGGAGTGGACAAAGGGACAGGCCCTATCCTCACGGAACCTGAACTGTAGCTGGGTAGTTACTAAAGAAGTAACTGCACATAGTACACAGGGGTCGCAAACTGACCAAAGGCGTTCAGGAATTGAAAGTGAGCTGTCACAGGTAACCAAACACATGGAGGAAGTGGACATTCCTTGCAGGAAGCATGTACCCAACACCTAGCATTTATGGGAACCGGTCTACGTTTACCATCATTTAATTCTCACTTCTCCCCCAAGAGATGGGTGCTCCCATTTTATAGATGGGAAAATCAAACTCAGAGATGTCTCTCTCTTGCCCAAGTTCCCCAGGAGATAGCCAGGAAGATCCTTCTCCAGAGCTGGTTGCTGCGTCCAGTCCTCACTTCTGTGTTGGCATGTATTCCATAAACGCTTCACTCAGCAAGGGCCAGTGCTGAGGTGAGGAGGCAGTCCACAGACTGGACAGGGCAACAGGCACATGGACCCACTATCATGGATGTGTGTCCTACAGACCCAAAAGACGCCTGCATTTAGGTGGATGGGCTACTTGGGAGGAGCGGGTAAGGCTTCTCTAATGTAGTACCTTCCTGCTGACCGAAGGAAAGAAAATCCGGTTCTCACTTCTCACTGTGTTGGGGCGGAGGGAGGAGTAGGGTGGGGAAGGTAAACTCTCTGTCCCCAGGATTAGACAGGTTTGGGTTAACATCCCAGCATACCACTCACTACCTGTGATCACAGGCAAGTCGTGACCTCTTTTAAACCTCAGTTTGGGAGGTTAAATGTGATCAAGAATGTAAAGCACCCACTACCACACAGGGCATTTATTTTTTCAGAATTCTGAGTGATATTGTGGAAAGAACAATTCTCAGCTAACCCCTGTGACTGGGGGGAACAGATGGGGGAGGGAGAGGGGCTGTGAAAGGAGACTAGTTTTATTAACATTTGTGCTTCCTTTATAATTAAGGACAAGAACATAGTCTAGCACGGTGGTTCTCAATCAGGGGTGACACTTGGCAAAGTCTGGGGATATTTTGGGTTGTCACCGTGGGATAGGTGCCGCTGGCCTCTGGGGTAGAGGCCAGAGATGCTGTGAAACATCGTGCAATGCACAACAAAGAATGATACAGCCCAAAATGTCAGTAGTGCCCAGCTGGAGAGATCCCGGTCTGGTGTCCTGGAAGGACCCTTGGCATGAGGAATGCCAGAGACAGAGATTCTAGGCCTGGCCCCCACCATGCCTCAGCAATCTTGCTCATGTTCCTCCTATCCCAACCTCTATTTCCTCATCTATTAAGTGGGGATAATGAGACAGTGAGATCTTCCTCTCTCTTCCCTATATAAACGTAACACATCATTAATACTATCCTTACCCTCCCCAAGCCAGGGCTGACTCCAGTCCCTCCTCTCCAAGCTGAAAAACTAGGAAGTTTCTTATAGGAAGACTGCAGACGGAAGACTTGGGGAGCAGAGCTGGCAGGGTTGGTATTTGTTTCGGCTCCGTTAGAGACACTAAGCGAGTGCTTGTAAATTATAAGTGCAGTTTATAAATTAAGATATAAAAATGGAAATGCAGATTACTTTGGTTTGGTTCCAACATCTTCAGCCGTTGGGGGGGAAAAACTTAGTAGACAATCATAGAAAATCTGTTTCCAAGAAATAGCAAGAGGTTTTCAAAACGTAAAAATCCTTGTTCAGATGTACACTTGCTAGAGCCGTCTCCATGACATGAGCACACACTCATCCCTGTAGGGGTTGCCATGGCGCCAGCTGGAATGGCAGCTCCATGCGTTGTTCATTCAGTTCCCAGCTCATTTAGCCACCTGTCAGTTTGGTCAGCATTGATTGAGAGTCTACTAGGTGCTGGGTTGCATTAGCTTTGAAACCAATGAAACATCAAAAATGCCTCCCAGGTTTTAGCTTGAGACAGGAGGTAGGTAGAGGCACCATGTTTTTTGTGGTGGTTGTTTGGTTTTTGTTTTTGTTTTTTGAGATGAGAAAGCCTAGAAGAGGAGAGGGTTTGGCTGAGAGAGAGGTATAAAAAATTTAGTATTGGAGAATTTAGTACTGGCTCCGAAATGTCTAGCAGGCATCACATGCAGCTGAGTTGGCAGCTAGGTGACCAATGGGGATGGTAGGAGGAAATGGGAGGGCGGTAGATGGGAAATCTTCATACCGTAGGTGAAATATTCATTCTTTCTCAGTAAGCCTTAAATGCAATGTTGGTCGATTGAATTCATGAATGACATTTTGGACATACAAACATTGAAGAGAAAATGTTTCTCAGGTGCAATCGGTAAGAAGCAACAGAAATCTCACAGAATAGGGTAAATCTAGGAACACTGCAGTTTGGGGAAATCTATTTTTAGACCAAAAAATAATCTTCAAATACTAAACCAAATTGTAAATCTCATAAGAATCTCAGAGACCTCATCCTGCTTCTCATCTCCCTCCCCTATTTTCCAACCAAACTCCACTCCCACACCGCAGCTGGCCTTCTCACCAGAACTGTAAGCTTTGGAAAGCTTTCCCTAACATCTAGCACTTCTGGCTCTGATGCTTGCTGTAACAACAGAAGAAAAACTATTCATCCAAACCTCAAAGGCACTTAGTTTGAGTGGCTACAAATTAGATCCCCTAGGGTAGAAAACATAAATAAAAAGCAAAAACCATGTTGTCCTTTTTTTTTTTTGTCAGAGAATTTGCCAATCCCTCTTTGACCGCATCACCCCAACATGCCACTCCTGTGGTTGGCTGCTGGTCAAATGTAGATGCCGTTTCTGGCTTCCCACCGTTTCCTTTCCTCGCAGACTCGGGGCGGGGGTGGTCACAAGCCTGGAACTCACTCTGAATCTGCCTCTGAGTGGCCTCTTGACTTTCAGTCGCGTTCAAAGGGCTGCCTGTGAATATCTCATGCAGTTTCCTCTATCAGCTGAAAGGCCCTCAAGCCCCTGGCCATGGTTTCTGGTGACCTTTGCCACCTCCTCCCCGCCACCAGTGTAATGGACCCCTGTGGGATATTTGTCACCCAGCCTCAGTTGCCCTCTCATGACAACAGGACACATTTTCTTGGCAGGAAATGGCTCCTTCTCAAAATTCAATCCATGTGGCTCACTTAATGAATACTTCCAACCGCCATGCACATGTCATCTAGACTAAAGCATTCCCGACCTGTCCATTCTCCCAGTCACAGGGACTAGTTTCATGATGAACACATAACCCAGCTGGAACGACCTTGAGAAGGGTGAATTTCCTCTCTGCTAGAGCTAGGACATTTGTCTTCTCCTGTCCTCAGACACTGGCGCTCCCATTCCCCAGCCTTTTGGACTCAAACCAGGACTTGCACCATCTCACTGCGCGCTACCCGTTACCCACTCCCTGCTTCTTAGTCCTTTGGACTGAGCAGAATTACACTACTGGTTTTGCTGGGTCTCTGGTTTACAGACGGCAGATTATGGGACCTCTCAGCCTCCATAACTCTGCCAGCTAATTCCTATAATAAATCCTCTAATATGTTATATATATGATAGCATTATATATATATAAGATTATATATATATAATCTTATTGATTATATATATATAAGATTATATATATATATAAGATTATATATATATATAATCTTATTGGTTCTATTTCTCTGGAGAGCCCTGACTAATACATCAGTTTATATTTATAAGACAGAGTGCCTTTCGCTATGTTTCTAGTTCTAGGAACCTAATCATAGTTGTGTGCAATTGATTCGAAATACATCTGTGAGTCACAGACAGTGAGTCTGAGTAAAGTCAGTCCCTAAAATAAGGATAGTTTTCTAAATAACAAACTTTTACTGTCTCACATTTACAAGTCAATATAATAATTTTATGGGAAATCTCTTTGTTCTTCTTAGCAGACTTAGAAGTTCTACTTTAGAACAAGTTGCACAAGGAGTACAGATTTAACTTAAATTTATAATAATGGTTCTGTAAATATCCTGTAAGCTCTAAAACAACGGTTAATTCAATGCTTAGCATTCTCAAGGGACCTACGTTCTCTCAAGATTCCTGCTACTGAAGCCCATGGCCTCTGGTCCCAACTTAATTTTAATCAAGGCAAAATCAAAGATACTTAGGCCTTATAATTTTTCCATTCTGCAGCATTTGGCTTATTCTGTGTTCTGATGCCCTCTGCTCAGCCCACCCAGCCCCCATCAAAATGTGTCCTGAGGAAAGTATCGGAAATGCATCCACATCGAACCCCAATGGTTGTTTACTCGTTGGACTGCTTTTCCCAGGGACACTGGTGTTTGAACATTGCTCTCAGAAATAAACTTTCCCAGATAAGGTAAAGTTAAAGCTCATCATCACCAAGCCCTTATTATGTGAAATGTTAAAGGGACATATCTAAGAAAAAGAAGATCAAAACTATGAACAGTAAAATGACAACAAACTCAAAACTATCGACAACTGAACCTAAAAAAACAAAAACAAAAACAAACTAAGCAACCACCTAGGACAGGAACAGAATCACAGAAATGGAGATCACATGGAGGGTTATCAACGCGGAGGGACACTGGGGAGAATAGGGGAAAAGGTACAGGGAATAAGAAGCATAAATAGTAGGAACAAAATAGACAAGGGGAGATTAAGAATACCATAGGAAATGGAGAAGTCAAAGAATTTATATGTACAACCCATGGACATGAACTAAGGGTTGGGGGGAGGATAGTTGGTGGGAGTGGGGTGCAGGGTGAAGGGGAATTAAGGGGAAAAAAGAAATGGGACAACTGTAATAGCACAATCAATAAAATATACTTTAAAAAGAAAAAGAAAGAAAGAAACTAAGCACCAAGGAATAATTTTAGAGAGTCCCTGAAATCAGAAGATGAACTGAGGCTTCCACTGCTACCTACAGGCCTGGAGATGAGTCTTCCCTCTCCACCCCACCTACATCCTAGAGGAAGGGTTGCTCTGAATAAAAGCTTCCAGAACTTATCTTCAGAGGCCCTATCTCACCCCTCACCCATGTCTCCCTTTCCTGAGCTCTTCAGAATCCAGCACTAAGAAACACTGATGTAGTGGGGGTATCATGCTATTGGAGGGCCCGGTTTGAATCTTGGTTTCACCTTTGATCACCTTGGTAGATCTTAACCTTCTAAGAGGGGCCTTGATTTCCTCTTCTGCAAGTGGAGGAGGATGATGCGTATCACCCTGGGCTGCTTAAAGGATGAAAGCAGTTGCAGAATGTGAAAATTCTTTATAAGTAATACAAGTTACTTAATTCCATCATTAGCTAGTGGGTCTCTACCTGTTCCTTGAAAGCCATAAATCACTGTAGATACAGATATTGGTATGGACAGGTATATATATAGGTATAAACACTGATACAGGTATATACAGATGGGTATAGATTTGGATACAGAGAGATATAAATATGGGTATAAATATTGATAGATATGAATATAGGCATAGATCTGGGTATGGATATGGATACAGATCAATATAGATATGGATATAGATCTAGATCGATACATATTTAGATATATTTCTCTTCAAGAAGCTTAACATGTTCCCAAGGAAATTATACTTTTCTGTGTTATAAGACTCTGCTAGCACTTCAGAAGTGTCTTAGTTCCTCCACAACACATTTCCACAACCCAAGAGACAGAATCTGTGCACCTCTCTGAAAACTGGAAGGATGAGTTTAACTGTTCAACAAATATTGTTGAATGGCTCCACGGAGCCAGGCTCTGTGCTAGACCCTGGGAATACAGCAGTGGGCAAGGCGGACGTGGTCCAGCTGTGGATTTCTGCTGCCCCCAGCCTGCCCTACTTCTCATGCAGCCAGTCCAGGTGGACATCCTGTACCCTCGGATCAGCAACCCCCAGGCAACTGGGCAAAAGCTCGGTAGCCCAGACAGGAGGCCAAGGTGGGGGCAACACCACCACAACCCCCCAAGGTCCCCTTACACCAGGACAAGGCCAGAACCACCACTGAGATACATTTTCACCCCTTAAACAAATCTCATGCCTCCTTGTTCTCAATCGTTAGAAAAACATTGGAGCTTTAGAATTGATGTGGCTCCCAAACACTGCTGATTGGGTAGGAGAGCAGCTGATGGGTCATTTAAGGAAGGGCAAGGGGTGCGTCCACTGGCCTGAGTGCTGACCCACAGGAGCAGGCATTTCAGGAAGAGGCCGCCGTAAATCCCCGGTTGGCCCTCAGAAGGCCGCCGTAGCTCATGTCAGACAAAGGCTTGCCTTCTGTTTGAGGAAAGTCCTGGAGCGTTTCCATCTCAAGGATATTTCTCTTCTGTGGCAGGGGACGTAAAGTAGCTCCCAAGGGCACGATGAGACGATCTGACATTTACACAGTGGTTTCACACTTAACAAGGTCTTTCACCCCCATAACCTCAATTACAGACTCACAACCACCCTGGCACAGAAGGCATTTCCCGAGGAGGAAACTGAGGCATGGATGGGTTAAGTGTCCTGCCCGAGATCAGGTAGCCAATGTCAAAGTGCCAGAGGCTACAGTGATCAGGGCTGTCCTGTTCCATCCCCATACTGGAGGGCACTGGGGCAAGGTCTAGGGGAGGCATTGGAAAAAGAGTGTGTCAGTGCTTTCCACAAGATCCTAGAAAGCAGAAGCCCCACCATTTCTTCCTCCATCTTGCTCCAGGTATTTAAAGACATATTGTTTTATTTCCCTTGGGCACTCTCGGTGGGAATGTAAATTGGTGCAGCTGCTATGGGAAACAGCAGAGAGGTTTCTCAAAAAATTAAAACTAGAGCTACCACATGATCCAGCAGTCCCACTACAGGGTTTGCAGCCAAAGGAAGTCAGATCAGCATCTCAAAGAGGTGCCTGGACTGCCATGTTCACTGCAGCGTTATTCACAATTGCCAGGTATGGAAACCATCCACGTGGCTGTCGATGAAGGCTTATCTCTGATGTAGGACTGTTGTCTAAGAGGGACATTAACTGTGGCTATTGTACAAGCCCTCAGGGGCTGGGTCTTGATTTTCAAGCCACACGTGACCTACAGGACGAACCTGTCCAAATATGCCAGGAAACACCAGCAGAGTGCCAAATGAAAGCCCTCTTCGAATTTCCCCTTGATGCACATGTCTCCTGGCTTGAGACAAGAATTCCCGGGAGCCTGAGAGACTTGTCAAAGGGTGACAAGGGCAGGGAGAGGAAGAGACATAGTCACACTTGGAGATCATAGTCACACTTGGAAGCCTCCAGGCCAAAGAAGGGCCAGTTGGAGAAACTGCCCCCGGCCACCCTCCACACCCCTCCCCATTTCAGGACGAGCTGCGACAATTCCTCGGAGTGTACAGTCTAAGACAGCACTATTTGTTTTTATCTTTTATCCTCTGAAAGAAATAATAGGATTCATCAATAATGTCTTGTTTTTAGACTCATTTGGGAAATCAGGAAATTCACCACACGAATAGTATTCCCTCAGATCGATGTTACTATGATTTTTTGGACAATGTAATTACAGCTGGATTTTCCCATAAAGACCAGAGGACCCTTAGTGTCCTTTCTGATATATGGGCAGGTCACCGGATAAGGCTGCCCATGGCCAGAGTATGGCCAAAATTGGTGCTGTCAGATCAGCTCAAGATCTTGTATTTCTTCACCCGCCATAAATGTGCGCAGCTCCTAGAAAATGAGTCAATCTTCCTTCTGGCTCTTTCTAGGTTTCTCTTCGGACACTGGTCTGCAGGGGTGTGCTACTTAGGGTCTTTGGGAAGCAGCGGCTTAGCTGGAATTAAAAGTATAAAAGGCTTATTAGGGAATAACACCTGCAACAGAAAAAGGGGGAAGTAGGCTAGGGCCGGGAACCGTTGGTCTGTGATGCAGACCCCACAATTCAGCTAGAGGAGTCCCACAATTCGGTCAATAGCAGAAATGGCCGGCCCTGTATCACCAGCTCTCTCAGTCACAGCCCAGGGATTCCCTGAGAGAAGAGTGAATTCAGTTTGCAAGCAGAGGAGGATCCAGAGGCGCTAATAGCTGAAGACCGACCCCTGGGCCCCGGGCCTCCGGGCCCTGCAGGAAGAGACATCTGGGCTGTGATTCCTCAGGTCTGCGAAACAGGGTGAAAAAGACATCTGGGCTTTGCCAGTAGACACGGACAGAGAAGAACTTGGTAAAAGCTGGTATAGAAGACCTCCTGGCCTTTCTGGGCCCAAGAGAACATTAGCAGTGACTTTGCCCTTGAAATTCACCGCTTAGCAGGAGCTAAGAACTCCTGCTTATTGAGTTTCATTTTTCATAGTTCATTGGTTGATTCAATAAACACCTACTGAGCATTTTATGGGGTTTTTTATTTATTTTTTATTAAAGTACAGTTGACATCAATATTATATTAGCTTCAGGTGCACAACACAGTGATTCGACATTTATATGCCGCACGATGTGATCGCCACTGCAAGTCTGGTAACCATCTGTCACCATACAAAGTTATGACAATATTGTTTCCTACATGGCCTGGGCTGTATACTATAGTCCCGTGACTTATTTAGTTTATAACTGGATGTTTGTGCCTCTTCTTCCCCTTCACCTTTTTTACCCTCTCCGCCTGCCCCCATGGCGACCATCAGCTATTGAGTGCTTTCAACAGACACTTCTACCAAGTTCCTTCGATGTGCCAGATCCCAGGTAAAGGACTGAGACCACAAAGATTCCTGGCGCTTAAGCCCTGCCCTGAAAGAGCTAGCATGTAAACAACAGATAAATAACTAAAGAAATTATAATGTATGGCAATTGCTAGTGAAAAGAAAGACACTTGGGTTTGATCAGCTGACGAAAAATTAGAGGGGGTTCAGTAAAAGTTACTGCAGATCTTCAGGTCTTTCTGGGCCCAAGAGACTATTGGCGATGATTTCTTCTTATAAATTCACTGCTTAACTGGAGTTCATAACCCAGAGGGTTATAAATGCACAGAAAGGGGAGCGCACGGTTTCCCAGCAGTGGCTTCCCAGGGCGGCTGTCGTTGGAGCTGGGCCCTGGCAAAAGGGTAGGATCTAAACAGACAGATAATGAGGAGAGGGTCATTCTGCATGGAGGAAATGAAATAAGCAAAGCCGCCCATTAATAACGACAGCAGGAATAATAGCTATCATTTTTCTAACGCTTACTTGTGCCAGGCCTTTTAGGTAAGTTTGTCTTACTTAAGACTGGAAATGTCTGCCAAGAAGGTGTTAATATCCCCACATACAGGGCAAGAGCCTGAGGTTCAGGGGCGTTAAGTAATGTGCCTCAGGTTGCACAGGCAGTGGCAGAGTCAGAACTCAAAGTGGGGTTTCTGATCTGAGAGCCCATTCCCAGCCCGATGCTGTTCCCTGATCCTCATGCAGGTGAATTCGCGACCAATGACATGGTTGGCCAGGGAGAGCACGCAGCACGGCAACGGGGAGGAGGGTTTCCGAGGGAGAAGAACAGTGGGCCAAGAGCTGGGTTGTCTGTGCAACATCTGGTGGGTGTGCTTGGGAACCAAATAGAGGAGGCTGGGATTAGAAAGGGGCTTGGGAGAGACATGGGGAGAGATCGTTGCTGTGTTCATGGGTGGAGACCTGTTTATTTTCCAAGGAGAGCAATCGGCTGGCTTAGAAAAACACTACGAGCATGAGACTCCAAAGGTTGTCTAAATGCCTGGTTGGAGGAAGGGAGCAGAATCTGTTTTCCCAGGAATGAGACTGGGATAGAAAATATGGAGAGGGAAGGGAGGGCAGAGACAGAGGGATGAGGGAGGCCTCTTAGTTATACGATCCTTCACTGTGACCCCCCAATCTTTGGAAAAACTACCAAAAGCACACATGTTCAGGATGAGTGATTGTTTGTTGTTGTTTTTTTTGGGGGGGGGGCTTCATTTCGTTTTGTTTTGTTTTGTTTTTTAAATTTTGGTGAAAACCAGCAACGGAGTCTTTCACGTCAGGCCCACACAAGTGAAACAGAGACTCTGTGCTCAGAGCAGGGGCCCGAGGCTGAGGGACCTTGCCAACCGAGCCCAGGGACTTTGTAGAAATCATGGGCAGGACTCTGGCCTTTCCCTTGGCTGGAGATTCAAAGTCAAATCTACCAAGTTCTCCACAGACACAGGGAGGCCCTGGCTAAGCGAGGGCAGGCTGTGCATGGAACTTTCACCACCATTTATGAAGCTCCATGGAGACCAAATCCAGTGAAGGAGAAAGCAAAGGACAGAATAGAGACGGCATAGAGATGACATTGAGCAGAGGGAAGAGCCTGGGGCCTGGCTCCGCCCTGAACCAATTGTTGGGCATTAGATGAATCAACTGAATGTCTCTAGGGCCCCTGCCTCCTAACAACAGCACCAGACCTCACAACCACAGAGCTTTTCACTTCATGAAGTTCTGGGCCCTGCGGATGAATGCGCAGGAAGGCCTACACAGGCTGAGTGCAAAGTGGGGAAGTACAAGGAGGCGGCTTCCGATGCCGTCGAGTGCTGAGACTGCGAAGGTGGCGGGCTTAGATCTTCCCACTGAGTTTGGATAGAGGTGGTGCCTTCCGGGAGAGTAGTAGGGTCACGCTGATGGTCTCCGGTCTAGGACATTGTATCCACAATTCCTTTTTCAATAAGATGCCAAGCATAGGTGTGTTTGGTTAGAAAAGTGTCTCTGTACCAAAGCTGAGCGGTCAGCCCTGACGTGTATGCGAGGGTGGCACATTCTGTCCTGGCTGCTGACCCATTTCTCAACACCAGGTGACAGACACCCCACTGCTCAAACTCATGGCTCCAGGGATAATTAGGTTCTGATCCAGCAGTTCTCGGAAATGATGCTCTCCTCTGCTAAATGGATGAAGGACTCCCGGGAGGTCAGAGGGATGTGATCTCAGGTGGCAAGTCTCCTTTCTGTCGCTCTGACTTTCACTGTTCCGGCTGGCTCTCCACAGTCTCCCCAACTGCACTGTCTCCAGCTGAAGAGAACATTGGGTAACTTCAGACACAACTTCGTGAGCCCAGGTGAGCAGACTGAGAAACACCAGGAAGACCCCCACCTCACTGATAAACCCCTCCTCCACTTAGACGCCACAGAGACTGAGGGACACAGATTCCTTCTTTGTCAATTCTTCTCTCAGAAGGAATAATAACTAACCCATTATGCATCTCCACTCGGCAGTGGCTCATCTAGATATTTCCTCATGTGTCTTGTTCTTCAGCAAGGCCTTCGCTGCCTGGATTGTCGAAAGTGGAGCCTCCATCACTCTCCATCCATTCACGCAGCTTTTTCTACATAAGCAGTTCCCACTGCTTAACATGGCACATATCTATTTATTGGTTGCTTAACTTAATATTGTCTCTCTTATTAGAATGGGACCTCCATGCCCTGGCCGGTCGCTCAGTTGGTTGGAGCATCATCCTGTACACCAAAATGCTAGGGTTTGATTCCTAGTCGGGGAACATACCTAGGTTGCAGTTCAGTCCCCCCTCGGTGCACGTATGCAAGGCAACCAATCAGTGTTTCTCTCTCTCTCTCTCTCAAATAAATAAACAGATAAAATCGGTAAACATATACCCTCGTGAGGATTTTTAAAAATTTTTTAAAAAGAAAAAAAGGATGTGACCTCCATGAAAGCAGAAACCTTGCCTGTCTCATTCTCTGTTGTCTCCCAAAGACCTAGAAAAGTTCCTGGCACTGAGCAAATAAATACTGGATAAGAATCACTCAGTAAATCCTGGAGCATGAGTGGATCAGCGATGGCACTGAGATGGTACATTAAGAGGGAGGCCAAGGGCAGAAACCATGATGTTTGGTTTACTGTTCTAGTCCCATTGCCTCATCCTATCCCTGACACATCATAGACTCGCAAGTATCACTGGAGGAATAAATAAAAGGAGAAAGGAAGAGCCAGCGTCCATCCTAGCCTCCCCATAGCGTGGCTGACGAAGCATCCCAGACAGCACTGGGACTCGGAGCACTTGCAATGGGCACTAATGAAGAGGAAAAGCATGCGAAGAGAAGTCAGGGACAACCAGAGATGCTCAAGGCCCCTGGAGTCTCTGGAATCTTTGGTCTGAGGTGAGGAGTTCCTTGTCGTATAGCTTGAAGGTTGGGTTCTGAAGTTCTGCTTTGAGCTTAAGGAGTGATGCTTCAGCCAAAAAGGATAGACTCTGTCACTAACTGGCTCTACGACCTTAATCGCTTAACCTCTCTAGGCTCTAGAAATGGTTATATGAATGAATGGATGAATGAATGAATGAATGAAAGGTAACACTGCATCGTGGGAACTTTCAATGGTTCAAACTTACAGTGGAGCATGGAGATAGAGGGAAATTAGATTGCATGCAAATTTAGATTGCTTTAAAGATGTACTTCTAGGAAATCTTACCATTTATGATAAGATGGGTAGCTCTTGAGGGTTTTATCACTGAGGAAAATAAGTTAGAGAAAGAAAAATACCATATGGTTCGACTTAAATGCGGAATCTAAAAACAAAACAAACAAATACACAAAACAGAACAAGAACAAACTCACAGATATAGAGAACAGACTGGTGGTTACCAGAGGAGATGAAGGGCTGAGAGAGGGCAAAGTGGTGAAGGAGATTAAGTGGTGAAGGAGGTGATGGTAACCAGGCTCACAGTGGGGAACACATGAGGTGCACACAAATATTGAATTATAATCTTGTGTGCTAATTCTACTACAATTTTTTCAAATTGAAAGCAAATAAACAAAAAAATTCTAGTGTTAACCATCTACATTCCCATTTTTCAAAACATAGAGGAAATGTCTTCACAAGTTAAGAAAGCAGATGTGTTTAAAGGCAGCAGGACTTAGCCTCAAAATAAATATATGAATCTGATTCTTTATCCCCTTCTTTTCATTCTGTCACCTTTTCTAGTAAGGTTCTCCGCTCAGCCATGGTCTCAGCTCAGAGTGTCAGGGTCACATCCTGTGTTTGGATGGAGATGGGTTCCTCTTCTGAGCAAAGAGGTACTAACCTGGTGGGTCTCACTGGGTTCCTACTCAATAAATCCTTGTGGGATTGTGGGGGTTATCTCCATTAACCCAATAAAACTGGTCCTATTGCTTGTCATGTAAAAGATACCTGAAAGCCACCACTGACTCATGGGGGTATCCTGGAGCTGTCTCATTTGAATGATGACTGCGGAGTGTTTTTGTCACTTGAAATCATTGAATTAGGTAAGAGGTTCATCTGATCTCCCTCGTGTGCCTGAATTGCTTACAATTGTGTCTATTAGATGATTTACTCTACTGTCATTTACACACAACGCTCCCCACGCAGCAGACTGGCTTTTGATTCTTCTTTACTATCCCATGTCCATGGTTTTATACTATGGCGCCCCTCAGCAGCCAGCGGTGGGATCGTATGAAGTCACTGACCATGTAGCGCCAGAGGCATGTTTCGTTTGGACAACATTTGGTCTGTTCTTGGCCGAGGGCTCAGGCCAGGAGCCATGCTTTTTTTCCGAGTGTTTGCTCAAACTATTCTCTCTGCCGGGGCTCTCTGCCTTCCCGTGTCCCACCCACCTGCACCCTCACCTAATTGAGCCCTAATGATTCCCTAGCTCTAGTTCAACCAATGAGAGGGATGAGAGGGCAGCAGAAGGAGAAGCTGGGCTATTTCTTCCCTCCACTTCCACCTCAGGTGGCGTCTCCTGCCACCTCAGCCCACCATGGTTCCAGCTGCTTGTAGGTGACCCTGACCTCAGACCACCACCTCCTCCCTAGGGGCAGTCATGGGTTCTTGCAGCTGCTGGTCTCTGGGCTGTTTTTCTGTCTCCTTTTGACTTTTTAGCTTCTCTCTCAGTGCTGTAACACATTCCTTTAAAAAATTCCCTTTCTGCAAATACCCAAAGTGGTTTCTGTTTCCCTAGTTAGACCCTGATGGATACAGGTGGGGAGAAATTATTTTAAGTAGACTCTGCAAGAAAATAAGACACTCATTTCAATGATACTGTCACTGCTCAAATTAATTATGGAATTCCTTTCTCTTTGGGAATTGTTTTAAAACCAAGTTTTTAAACCCAAAAGAGAATGCCAGTGTATTAACTTTCTGGAGCTGCTACAACAAATTACCACAAACATGGTGGCTTAAGACAAAAGAAATTCTCTTCGTTCTGTCAGACAGAAACCTGCAATCAGGTGTCAGCAGGGCTGCGCTCCCTCCGGAGGCAGTGAGAGAGAATCTCCTGCGGCTGCTTCTGCTGGCTCCAGGTATTCGGAGGCTCACGGCTGCACCACTCCAGCCTCTGCCTCGGTCCCCTGATGGCCTTCTCCTCTGTGTGCTCTCAAATCTCCCTCTGCCTCTCTCTCTCTCTCTCTTTTTTTTAAAATTGTTGTTCAGTTACAGTTGTCGCCATTTTTCCCCCATTACTCTCTCCTGCCCTGCCCACCACCTCTCCCCCTTTCAATCCTCCCCCGCCCCGGCCTGTTATCTTTGTCCGTGGGTCCTTTATACACATTCCTTGACTTGACCCTTCCCCTCCTTTCCCCTATGACCCCCTCTCCCATCCCCTCTGGTCACTGGCATTTTGTTCTTTATTTCCATGTCTCTGGTTCTATTTTGCTCACTTGTTTGTTTTGTTGATTAGGTTCCACTTATAGGTAAGATCATATGATATTTGTTTTTTACCACCTGGCTTATTTCACTTAGCATAATGCCCTCCATTTCCATCCACGCTGTCATGAAGGGTAGGAGCTCCTTCTTTCTTTCTGTTGCATAGTATTCCATTGTGTAAATGTATCACAATTTTTTGATCCACTCATTTACTGATGGGCACTTAGGCTGTTCCCAGCACTTGGCTATTGTAAATAACACTGCTATGAACATTGGGGTGCATAGGTTCTTTTGAATGGGTATTTCAGGATTCTTGGGGTATAATCCCAACAGTGGAATTGTTGGGTCAAAAGGCAGTTCCATCTTTAGTTTTTTGAGGTAATTCCATACTGTTTCCCACAGTGGCTGCACCAGTCTGCATTCCCACCAACAGCGTGCCTCTGTCTTATAGGATACTTGTCCCTGGATTCAAGGTCCACTTGGATAATCCAGGAAAATCTCATTTTAAGATCTTTAACTTTACCTCTGTAAAGACCCTTTTAAAAAATAAGACCACATTCATGGGTTCCCCAGATTAGGATATAGGTCTTTTGGGGAGGGGACACCATTTAACACACTACAGTCAATTTTATTGCTTTATTGTCAATTAGGAAAACCTCTCTCTCTCTCTCTCTCTCTCTCTCTCACACACACACACACACACACACACATTACTCCACTTGATTATCAACTTTATTCACCTAACTTAGTTCTCAATGATTTTTGCTATCTTCCAAAACTTAAATCAATGTTTAAAAGACAAGGAATGTGTTCTACGGCACATAATGGAAAGCTTCATCATAGCAGCATAAGTAGAGGAAAGAAGTGATTTGGTAACATCCACAAAAGTCGGTCAATGGAAAGTTATGCATTGAACTCTCTTTCACTCTGGCTGACTCCTCCAATCAGCAGAAAAGGGATTTGGGATTCTTTACTTGAAAAGTATGCTCAGTCCACTTTACACTGCTTCTCTGCCCTCACTCAGCAGTTGCTTTTTCTGTTTTTAATCCAAATATACGCGTATGTTTTCTTGATTATTCTTAGTACACATGCATCTGCCAAGTTAAATATGGGGAAGGCAGCTATTTATTGGCCTTGTGATATTTTTAAGGGTACAGGGAGGTCCTTCACAAAGGCATAATTTTTCACAGAATCATCCAAAGGCTTAATTTATATCACTTCTCTTGTTCTGGTTCAAGTCGATGAACAACAGTGACGTAAATGAAGGCTGTAGATGACTTAACCAAGATTATACTCCAGTTATGGGTTTGGAGCAAATAGAATCCTTTACTGAAAAAAATAGCTGCACTGACTAATGTTACCCAAGAATAAGCTGGAAAGAGCATTAGATGTAGAAATAGAACAAGTAATTGCCCTGACTTTGAAAAAGATGTGCTTTGTAGATGAGTCAAATTCCATACAATTTTAATGTAAGGCAGAAGCAAGGTCCTATGTAGAGTCTTGTATTTGTAAAGTCTTTAGAAAGTAGGGAAAAGGGGAAAAAAACTGAGTTTTAAGAGCACACCCTAGTGACCAGTTAGACAGCGTTTCTCCCCGTGGCTATTCGTGATGAAAGTTTGCCTCACAAAGCAGGGATACTAGAAAGAGATTTTATGCAGCATTAATTAAAATGTAAAGAAGAATGGGCCCCTAAAATCTTCTCTCTCATTTTCTTTTTAAAATTGTGAGTAACTGAATATGTGACTGACCATGCAAGGATATGGATTATTCTAGCAAAACACTAATCAGACACATATTTTATGAAACTCATAATAGACTTGCTGTTGATGAATTAGAGCTACCAGTCACTGTACTGAGGCCATTATATTCATCTCCAATATTTACGACAACCCTGCCCTTTTACAGATAAGGAAATTAGGACTCAGAAAAGCAAAGACTTTACCCAAGGCCACAAATAGAATTACCTCAGTTCCAAAATGCCATTGACTGTGGGACTCACCATTGATTTCATAACTGCTTTACAGGGACCAACAAAAAAGTACACTTCATTAAGTGTACGGTTCTGTTGCAAGATCAATTGTGCTTTCAAAAACATTAAAATTTGAAGGGAAAAAAAAGAGCATCTGAAACACACAGACATGCGGGAGAACACCAGCCCTGAGGTCAGGCTTCGTAGCAAGGTCCTTCTGGTCCCAAGACCCAGGCTCTTTCCCCAGCCGCCGGCTGACCCCCTGCTTTGGTCATCAAGGTCAACCATAGCAGGACAACTCAAAACTAGAACCAATACAACAAAACCACATTTTGCGTCCCCTCCATCTCTTGTTAACTCATCTGTACTCCTATATCAGACATCATTGATTCATCAACATCCTCTTCATCTGTTTCCTAATTCCACAAGGACTGTGATCCAGACCCCATGCTGGGCCCTAGAGGGTCAGCAGAGAGCAGAACGCTGTCCTCAGGAAGCTAACACAGGGCTTGGAGGGGTGAGGAGAGGGGAAGCAGGGGTATTATCAACTAATCACCCAAACCAATGAGAGGGAGACCTGGGGTATGTGGTGGTGGAAGTTCTCAGTGCCCTGAAAACCCCCCTGGGGAGATTTGATCCACTGAAGGAGATCACAGATGCCATTCTTGAATCAAGGTCTGGGAAGGGCTGCCTTTGCTAAGAGAGAAAGGAAGAGTGTGTTCGGTAGATCAGACTCTGTGCAAAGGCCCTGTGGTGAAAGCAGGAGATAGACAAGGAAGCAGAAGCAGGCCAGTGTTACTGGAACGCAGGGAGTTAGGAGGCTGGTGAAGGGGCATAGTGGAGAGTTTCAAAGGCCGCGAGGCCACTGTCCAGAGCAGCAGGTAAGAGACCAGACTCTGGAGCCCGTCTCCTTGGGTTTGTGTCCCCACTCTATCACTTACTAGCTGTGTTATTTAATCTCTCTGCTTGCTCATGTGAAATATGAGGGTATTAATGGGAGGATTAAAATAACTAGTACTGGTGTATATAAAACTTTGTAGAACAGGGTTGGACATACTTGTATATGACACGTTCAGTGCCATATACATATTTGTTATTATTCTAAGAGCAACAGGAACGCAGTATAGCTTAGAAGCAAGAAGGTAATATCATCAGGTCTGGGTTTCAAACGTTTGCTCTGGCCTCCGCCGAGAAAATGGATTGTAGGGAGGCAAAAAGCTGTGGTTTAGTCAATTAGAATGTCTGCAATAGGCCTCATCTCTGTCACTGTCATCATTCTTCCCACGTCACAGCTTTAAAAACCTGCGAAAGGAAACTCAGAAGCAAAAAGCAAGAAGCCTGCTTTCAAAGGATTGCAAGGATGTGAGAAAATTGGAAAAAAACACAACAGGTATTCTTTTTAAAAACCCGGCAAAAACTACCAAGATTGCCAACTTTCTATGTTTCTGTTCATGGTAGAATAATAGCAATTTTCAGATGTGATTTTTATCTCCACATCTGTAGAAACCAACATTGCGCAAGCCAGGGATAAAGGCATTTTGCTAGGTAATCAGCAACTGTCAGGAAATGCTCAAGGACTCATTTATTTTGGGTATGGGAACTAGACAGGGTGATCCTGTTCTTTAGTTGTTTTCTTTCATTGTTATTTTATCTCAGGATGCAAAGTGTTATATATATTTGCCACCAGTGAGGCATGATGGGTACACTTACTTAGTTCTAGTGGCAACAGGCCAAAAGTCAGGTTTGCTTCTACACTTCCTGTCCCTTACTCCCGTCTGCCACCTGCAGTGCTGAGGGGCCTTCTGCTCTGCACGTCCTTCTCCGGTCTTTTCTGGTTCCTCCTGTCATTTTAGAGGCCCTCAAGGAGCTACCTGAGCTCCCCTCTGGTGCTTGGGTTTCCTACACCAGAGAAGAGCTTTTGAAAAGCAGAAATTCAGGGACATGGAGGGGAAAGCGGTTGGAAGGTTTCTGGCCATGATTCAGAGTCTTGGTAAGAGACTATAGTGAATTAAATAGTGTCCCCCAAATCCATGTCCACCTGGCACCTCAGAATGCGACCTTATTTGGAAATAGGCTCTTTGCAGGTATAACTAATTAAGGGTCTTGCGAAGAAATCATCCTGGATTTAGCGTGGACCCTAACTCCAATGACTGGCATCTTTATAAGCAGAGATGAGAATACAGAGAAATACAGAGAAGATGATGTGAAAGATGAAGGTAGAGACGGGAATGATGGGTCAATAAGCCATGGAAGGCCAGGAGCTAGGCCAGAAGCTAGAAGAGACAAGGAAGGATTCTCCCCTAGGACTTTGGAGGTAGTGTGGCCCTACTGGCGCCTTGATTTTGGACTTCTGGCTTCCAGAACTATGGGAGAATAAACTTCTGTTGTTTACGCCAACCAAGTTTGTGGTCATTTCCTATGGAAGCCCTGAGAAACTAATGCAGACGGAGTGCTGGCGCTGGGGGTGGAGAGGGACTCAGAGGAATGGCAGAGGGATGCACTGTGTCAAGCAGGGAAAGACAGGATCTGAGCAGGAACCTGCTATCATTCCCATCCCAACATACTGACTTTCAGGACCACCCTGGGCCAAGGTACGGTTTCAGAATGAGAGCTAAATAGAACTTAAATGGTATGGCAAGAATTGCTATCAACCGATACCTTTTCTCCCTTCTTCCTCTTAGCGAAGTGGTAGAACTCTTCCTGCCAAGTGCTAGCTGGGCATGTGGCCACCCAGCCAGAGACTACATTCCCCACTCTCCTTTGCAGCTGGATGTGTCCAAGTGACTGGATTCTTACCAATGTTAAGTCAAGGAAAGTGACGTATATGACTTTGGAGTCTTGACTCTACAAAAATTGGGCACGTGCTCCCCTTCCCTCTGGCCATGAGCTGGAATGCAAAAGTAGTGTCAGTGAGCCAGCCTGAACCAGGTGGACAAGAGCCACACGTGCTACCAAGCACTTGAGATGTGGCTTGTCCAAACTGAGATCTCTTTAAGTGTGTAATACGCACTGGGTGCCAAAGCCTCTGTACCTCCCCAAAAGACTGTAAAATATCTAATTAATACTTATTTATTTTGATTAAAAGTTAAATGATAAAATTTTAGATATGAGTTCAATACAATGTAATACGAAAATGAATTTGACAGGTTTCATTGTACTTTTTTAATGTGGCTATTGGAAAATTTAAAATTATATATATGTAGCTCACAATTTATTCCCATTGGACTGCACTGCTCCAGGTCCCAGTGAGGAAATTGCCATTCACAGGCTAAATCCTGCCCACCGGTTGTTTTTTTGTCCATAAAGTTTTACTGGAACACAACCATGTCCATTTGTTTATGTACAGTCTCTAGTCGCTTTAGTGCTGCAATGACAGAGTTCAGTAGTCACAATAGAGGCCATTTGGATCACAAAACTGGAAATATTTATTGTCTGGGCCTCTACAAAAAATATTTGCTGACTCCTGATCTAAAGGATCATCAGCTTCAGGAGAGAAGCCACCTGGGGCCCGAGGACCAGGCCTCAACAGACCAGCGTCGCCCCCCGAGCCTGTGCCATCTTCCTACGACTAAAGTGTTATATGAGAGAGAAGTAAATTTAAATCTTGTGTCAGGCTGTGTATTTGTTGGTATCATTGCAATAGTTTAGCATTTACCCTTAAAAATTATGGGATCCCCACAAGATCAAGCTGCTGTGAGAGTCACCAAGGATGGGTATTTAGGGTGAGATAGTGAAGTACAAGTTAAGAAAAGACATTTCTCAAGCTTCACCCAGGAACTTGGGCCCAGAATGTTAATTGTCACCATAAACCATGAGCCTGCAATGTAGGGTCAAAACTTCATCTGGGGTTGGCATCTAATTCTGAGAAAACCAGTGGATAATAGGGGTCATGGAGGTTAATTGCCAGCTTTTACTCAACAGTCACACTCTTGGCATTTTAATCCCCTTTGTCACTAGGCTACCAGTCATGTAAAGCCCTCAGTAATAATGACAGTGCTGTTTGGAAACAGGTTCCAAAACGTGCAAACATCCCTTTTTCCCAGGCTTAGCCAGGGCTGATTATCTGAATTCCCCACGTGACCATGACAGTGTCCCCAAATGGGAAAGGTCCAATCACAGAAGCTGGCGAGTCGCTTCTCTCCATGTCTCCCGGGCCTTGAGCTTCCCTTTGCATCGCCTGCCAGCTTTGAACAGAGGCCCGCCTCCTTCCCACCACATTTGCAGTGCAGCTTCTTACCTGTATTCCCAGTGACAGCAGTGCCCGGAGTAATGATTCTCGTCTCTCCGACAGGCCTGAGAAGGCAGCCTCTGTAAGGATATTTTTGGCAGAATTAACCTATAAACTGAGGGCCTTATTACCGAGCACAGCTTGCAGCCCTCTGGGCCAAACCCAACCCTCTCCTTTTCCCTTATTATATAAAGAATGTCACAGTCATACATGGGACTGTTTCCGTGGGCATTCAGATCAGCTCTGCACATAGTCAGCCATTAAAGGAAGGCAAGAAGGTGTAGGCAGGGTGGGTTGGATAGAGTGCTCTGTGTGTATATGCATGCACACATGTGTGTGCACATGTACGACCAAGTACCGGTGTCCAAAATTATCCATCCATTTCAGGGAGGATGTTCACAGAAAATCCATATTTTGAATTTGGCCACCAACTCTCTCATCTGTAGCAGATTCAAACGTAGTATTTTATGAACTTTCTTTTCCTTCACTGTGAAGGAAAACTGATGAAGAAAAGGCTAGAACAAGGCAGGCTCTAGAAACATGTGGACAACCGCCTGCCCCTTTAGGGTCTTGGGTGTGGACTAAGTTTCCTGGATGTATTCCAGAGAGGACCAGGGGTTTTATTTTCATTAGATAAGGCTGGCACCAGATGTGAAGATATTCTTCTGGAATTCCTACTGCTTGAGGCAATAATTTTCAAAATTCCCACTTTTACTGTCTTCCTCATTGGTACCCCTCGTGTTCTTTATTTTTTAATTTATTTTTTATTTTTTCCATATTCAGGACTATTTTTATTCAGGACTTTTATATTCAGGACTATTTTGTATTAGTTTCAGGTGTACAATATAGTGGTTAGACAATCATATACTTCACAGAGTGATCCCTCTGACATTTCCAGTACCCACCTGGCACAGTACATAGTTATTACAATATTATTGACTATATTCCCTGTGCTGTACTTGACATACTCGTTACTATTTTGTAATCACCAGTTTGCACTTCTCAATCCCTTCA
Source organism: Mormoops blainvillei (assembly GCA_004026545.1). Classification (NCBI taxonomy): domain Eukaryota; kingdom Metazoa; phylum Chordata; class Mammalia; order Chiroptera; family Mormoopidae; genus Mormoops; species Mormoops blainvillei. The sequence goes on from PVJD01009755.1 coordinate 46,026, forward strand.
CCTTTTTCACCTAGTCTCCCAAACCCCATCCCCACTGGCAATCAGCAGTCTGTTTCCCATATTTATAAGTCTGTCTCTGCTTTGTTTGTTTATTTATGTTGTTCTTTAAATTCCACATATAAATGAAATCATATAGTATTTGTCTTTCTCTGTTTGACTTACTTCACTAAGCATAATGCCCTCTAGGTCCATCCATGCTGTTGCAAATGGGAAAATTTTGCTCTTCGTATGGCTGAGTAATATTCCATTGTACATACGTACCACAGCTTTTCATCTACTCATCTATTGATGGGCACTTGGGCTGCTTCCATATCTTGGCTATTGTAAATAATGAAGAAACATTTCTGGGAAGAGGAGATACAGATGGCCAATAGATATGTGAAAAGATGTTCAACGTCACGAATCATCAGAGAAATGCAAATTAAAACTACAATGAGATCACCTCATTCCTGTCAGAATGGCTATCATCAATAAATCAACAAACAAGTGTTGGTGAAAATGTTGCAGAAACAGTACAGTACACAGAGTTCCTGTTGTACTGTTGGTGGGGATGCAGATTGGTGCAGCCACTGTGAAAAGCCATATAGAGTTTCCCCAAAAAATTAAAAATGGAACTTGTCTTATGACCCAGCGATTCCACTCCTAGGCATATATCCAAAGATACCTAAACCACTGACTCAAAAGAATATATGCACCCCTAGCATTCTTAAGTGCAACTCTATTCTTGAGTACAATTGTTTTCTAATTATTTGTTCCCTTTTGTCTCAAAAGTTTGCAAACCCAGGAATTAAGTCTTTGTTTATCCACCTTAGCAGCCCTGCTTTTTCCAACCTCTCTAATCTTTCTCCACCTTTGCCTTGGGCCAGACCTCAGCCAACCTCAGCTGGCCTCTCTCCAGAGCCTCCTAACTGTCCCTCTGCCTCCAGGAGGCCTCGTGAGCTTCCTGAAACAGAAGGTTCCTTCCACAGTTCTGCTTGCACATTTGAACTGACCGTCTATTGTCTGGCTCTCAGGATAGTACCAAAACCCTTCTGACCCCACTTGACTTCTCCCTTTTCACCTTCCCTCCGTCCCCTGACATTCACAATCAAAGCTCTTGCCACATCAAATACCTAACTGCTCCTTAAATGTGCTCTTCCCAGCCTCCCCCACATTTATACATCTTTCTGCCTGGGCCCTCCTCTGATCTACCTGGTAAATTCCTCTGCAACCTTCAGGACACAATTTAAATATCACATTTTCTGTAGGACTTCCCTGACTCCTCCAGGAAAAGTGGTCCTTGTCTTGTCTGGATTCTTGTTTTCATTGGCCCTCACCCTTGTTATGAAACACATTCATCACATTGTATTGTAACTGTGGCAGAACGTGAGATGCCACCATTGTTGGCTACACAGCAAAGCTGTTGAAGACAGGCTATTTTCAAATTTTCACTGTAAGTGAATAAGCAGAGATGCTTTCTTTACTTGGGGTAGATTCCTAAAAGTGGTGTAGAGATGTGAACAAAAGTCATAAAGCAGACATATAGTAGCAAAAATACTAGGAAGAAAAATGCCCGAAAACTTTCCACATTCTGAACTAAACAGGACCTTTTACCCAACGGTTGAAAGAGAGTGCGCTGTCTCCCTCTGGTACAGAGCAGAGCAGGAGGGAATGAATTCAAGAGCAACAAAAACAACATGCTTCTTTCCTTTTTTTTAGCTTGACAGTATTATTTATTTCTAAATGGAGAAATTAAGGAAATGAGATAAGTGAAGTCAACAAGTGAAAAAGCAACCCGCAATGGAAGGTAAATTAACAGACTTCAGCAACTCCTCCTAATGGCCCCCTCCCATCTCCAGCAGCGGAGGAATCGATGAGGATGGCTAAGTGCTTGGGCAGCCAGGGCTGGACTGCGGGGGAGGCACGGCAAGTCAAGCATCGCTGCAATTTCATTAAAGACCCGGGGGTGACATCGGCGATCGATTTTGTTTTTCCCAGAACTTTTCTCTGATTCGGTGCTTTGTGAAGATGGATGGTTGGGATACTGGGCAGCGAGTGGGCAGAGAGGAAGTCCAAGGAGGGGATATGCACCCGCGCTGCTGGGTCTCAGACTCAGCCAGTGTGCCACATCAGAGAGAAAACAACAAGTATACAGAAAGATGACTCAGGAATGCTGCCCTTGGCTTCAACACCCCAAATTAGGATTCAGAGGAAGTATAGAAGAGGTTTCAAGCGTTTTGCTTTGGGAATAGAAAAGCCAGGTGAAGTTCTGAGCTCAGAAGCTTACTAACTGTGAATTTGGACACATTACCCAACCTCCCTATGACTTAGTTTCCTCATTTGGTTAAGACCGCTTGTCTCCAAGGACTATTGTGAGGGTTAAATGAGATGATTCATGTAAAGTGCTTTGCCTTAGAATGAGCATTCAGGAAATGTTGGTTGCTACTATTTTTGGTGGTATTGTTTTATTATTATTACGTGGGTCTTAGAGAGCTGATCCATGCTTTTGCATGTGCTGTATTTTCTTCCTGAAATGCCTTTCTCCTTTATCTCGTCCCCCTTTTTAACACTCGCTCTTTCTTCAAGACCTAAGTAAAATGCTACCTCCTCCAGGAAGCCTTCCCTGCCCCCCACAAGTCTGAGTTGGCTGACCCTCCTCTGCATCCCCATGGCCCCCAGTTCTTATATTTATAGCGCTTGTCACATTGGATTGTGTTGTATTTGACACTTGCCCTAGTGGACCATGAGCAACTACAAGACTGGGGCTGGGTCTTTCTTCTACTTCTTCAGTCCCTAGGATAGGGGCCAGGACATAATAGGCTCTCAAAAAATACCTGTGGAATAAAGGAATTATACCATATAATTTCAAGTCCCTGGAAAACTGCTCCTGCTTCCAGAAGTGCCTCTCCCAGTTTGTAAAATTCTACCATTAGAGCTTTGCCTTCTATCCTAAGACTGATTCCACTGAAGTCTTTCTAGCTTCTTGCTGCTACCTGCCACCCACGTGTATGTGGTAGGTGCCCCCAAAACATTTAAAGAATCGAATTGATCAACCTCCAACCTGTGGCCCGCAGGCCGCATGTGTCCCAGGATGGCTGTGAATGTGGCCCAACACAAAATGGTAAACTTACCTAAAACATTATGAGATTTTGTGGTGATTCCATGTCACAATATATTTAATGTGTGGCCCAAGACAATCCTTCTTCTTCCAGTGTGGCCCAGAGACACCAAAAGGTTGGAGGCCCCCAGTAGAGGTTGGGTGCCTCTAGGGGGAAAAAAAATCACACATCAACACATCAGAGAGGAGGGGATGGTGGGGAGAAAATAGAAGGTACCTTCTCTGTGGGGCCCTCTCACTCAAACAGAAACCTAGACACTCCCAGACAAGGCAAAGTTCAAGGAAAGGGAAGGAAAGATTTCTCCTGGGTCCCCTGCTTCTCCCTAAGGTGCATCTTCTCCTCTGGCCCTTCCAAACCTCCTACTTCATCTCCTGAGCAAGGCTCCTGGTACCTTTGGCTGCTCTGCACTTTCAAGATGCAGGACTTTGCTGAGGAGCAGCACTTAACCCCCAGGAAAGGCGAGTTGAATGAAGGAAGAGCACCTACTGAGCGCTGGGCACGTCACACGCCATTCGCTAATGCCTCCCAGTGTTATTAGCTCCATTTGACAGGTGAGGAAAGAGAAACTGGGGGAAATTCACACCTCACCCAAAGTCACCCAGTCAGTAAGTTGTGGAGCAAACACAGCACAACACCAAACATTTAAGGGGCTCTCGGTGACTGCATGTGTTTTATTCGCAAAACCCGGCCACCCCACTCTGTGTCATTGGTTGAGCAAAAAGGCCTTACCTCTCTGTCCCGTTAAGTTCAGAATGTGAAAAGTTTTCTGGTATTTTCCTTCTTAGTATTGTTGCTGCTCTGCCTCCAGCTTTGCTTTTCTGTTTCCAAGTTCCCAAATTTATGTGCTATCTCTCGGTCATTTTTCGACACCTTCCTCTTCACAGTTTTAAAAGGGTTATCAAGCACTGGGCTTGCTGTATGTGTTGACGCATGCCCTATTGATATAGAATAGAGAAGAAATACTGGGTTGGAACATTCTTTTTAATGCACACACTCACTCAACGGGAGATAGTGGTGGGTGATATGCTAAAAAGAAATGACATTATGTTTAGACCAAAGACTGCTAAACTCAGCCTTGCCGGGTGACAGCCAGTCAAGGCTGCCCTACCTAATGGATAGTGCAGGCATTGTTTGGGGACATTTACTGCAGAATACAATGGAGTAAAAGCACCAAAGGTGAACAAAATATCATCCTTCATAGGCAGAAACAAGGGCGGTGACAGAAAATAAATTGCTGGAGAAGCGTCTCTTAAAGAAGGGTAGTTTTAAATGTCTGCCTGACTTGAGTACCAGAAGCTGCCAGGATTTTTATCAACTGGAGGAATGGAGCTCAGCAGGAAAAATTTGTTTTATTTTTCTTTTGGGTTGTGGTGTGATGTAGAGAGGGCTGGTTGTGTGTGGAGACATTGAAATGCCTAGCTTCTTTTATAGAAGTAAACCCTGTCTTTCTTTCTTTCTTTTTTTTAAGACCATATATTTTACCTCAAATAAATAGTTTGGGAGCAATACAGAATAACATGATAGTAGTAGTGTATAATGTGGAAGATCACAAAATTTGGTATTAGAGAGAGCAAGGGTTAAATCCTGACACCAGTGACTATTAGCTACGAGATTGTGGTAAGTTACTGAACCCCTATACATCAGTCAGGATGGGATAGGTTGTACTGCAATAACAAATATGCCCAATAGCTCGGTTTGATTTCTTGCTCATGTGCCAGTTTGATGCAGGTTGGTCACCAAGGATTCAGGCTCCATCACAGCTTTTGACACTGTTGTGTTAAACATGTGGCTTCTGTGGTTGCTGTGGGAGGGGAAGAGGGGGTAGTAGATAGTTTAGGGGATTTTAGGGCCAGGCCTGGGAATCATATGCATCACTTCTGCCCATTCTCCATTGTCCAGGTCCAGTAGCATGGCCCCGCCTAACTGTCACAGAGGCTAGAACAGGTGGTCCTGCAGTATGAGCACAGGGAACCATCCCTGCCTGATGGACACTGTCCGAGCACCTGTACAATGGAGGGAATACAACAGAACCTCCTGACATGGTTGGATGTAATTAACTGCTAATGCAAAGGTAGCTATTATTATTTAAAATTGAGCTGATATAGGTACAATTAATCTGTCATAAAATTAGGCCTAGCTATAGTCAAATTCATGGAGAAAGAAAGTAGAATGGCAATTCCAGGAGCTGGGAGAGGTGGAATGGGCAGTTCTTATTTAATGGGCACAGGGTTTCAGTTAACCAAGATGAAAAAATGCTCAGTAGACGGATGAAGGTGATGGTTGCACAATAATGTGAATGTAGTTAATGCCAGTGACCTCGAAGGTGGTTAAAATAGTAAATGCTATGTTATGTATACTTATTACAATTTTTTTCATAAATAATGTTGTTAAAAATTAGGTATGAGCTAACCTGGCCCTAGGACAGGGTGAGAGTTGGTTAGTGGTATTTGCGTCAAATCGCAGGGAACTTAGTTCTGAGGCTACATTTCTGAGGAAATGAAGTTTTAGATGACTCTCTCTGTTTGTGCTTTATTGGGAGCCTTGGCGTTTAAAGTTCTTAAAGCCCACCTTGAATGCACAGTTACTTCCCAAGAAAAAGAATGAAGAATAAAGTAGTAAAAATCCCAGTCACCCTTTATCGAGGTGCCCCCTCGATAAATATATGCTCGCTGGCTTCCCATCGTCTCAGAGTCTTATGTCAAACTAGGTCACCTCAGGATGAGTCCCAGCTCCAGACCACCCAGCTGCAGTTCTCAACCCTAGCTGCACAGACTCACCTGGGGAGCTTCAAAAAGGTACCGACACCCAGGCCACAGCCCAGCTCAATCAAATCAGCCACGCCGGGGTGGGACCCAGGCACCAGTGCTATTCGGAAAGCTCCCCAGCTGATTTTAATGTGCATCCAGGCTGAGAAGTGCCGAACAGTCTGCACTGGCTTCTTCCCCACTGCCTTTCTGCAGAACTTCTAAAAGCAGGGCGCTTGGGACAGACTCAGGCTTCAGTCTCATCTCAGGGCCCCTCCTGTGTGGTCTCAGGCACGTTGGATAACCCCTCTAGTCTTTAGTCTTGTCATCTGTACAATGGGAGCAATGAAATTGGATGAGATAATGGGTAGGAAACAGGGCAGTGCCTAGCACTCGGTAAGTGCTCACTGCAGGAAGATACCTGTTACTGTGAGCCCTTCCTGATACTGTTACTCCCGAGGTTTGAGGACTTAGTACACAAGGTTGCATGTTGCTAGTATGGACACTTCCTGGTGTGAGTCTGGGCCTGCCATTTTTCCCACAGGAATTCTTTGACTTGCAGTTCGTGGCCTGCGCCATCAAGATCCTCTGGATTCTGTCAAAAGCAGGAAAGGGCCCGTCCCTTTTGTATCTTAACATGCCCCTCCCCTGGTCGGTCACCTGCTGCTCCCTTAAAGCACTCCTTTCCCTCAGAAGCTTCTAAATCCTATTAAGCAAAACCAAGCACGAATATAAATAATCAAATACAGATTTCTTCCTAACGTGCACCTGCCAAGAAGTGTGACAGAAATGTATTTATGGAGGGAGTGGGGGTGGCCCTTTAACCGTGGCTTACCGGAATTTGTTCAAGCTGGTTTGAGGCTTAGGAGCTCGAGCAGTAACAAGTTGGTGCTGGTCTGAGTTAAGCCAGGTTTGGGTCTTAATCTCTCTAAACAAAACAGCCAGACAGGCTGAAGCAAGAGGCATGGGGAGCAGTGGGGGAAGTGGGGCAGGCTGGGCAGGACACTGGAACTGGTGAGGCGGAGAAGTAGAGGCTGCGAACGTGCTTCAGGGGCTAGCCTAGGGATGGAGCGACCTTGAACTTCGTCAAAGCAGGAGGAGAGGCCCAGAAGCAAAACTGCCAGGATCCTGTGACCCTTAGCCTGCTCCCAGTCATTGCAGTGGGTGTGAGTTTTATTCTTGCTTTATTTATTATACTTTGTAGGGTAAATGGAGGCAATCTGGCTTCCTCGCCCAGATGTCTGGGTAATGAGAGGAAAGACTCAAGGCTGGGTCCAATAAACGGTTCCCATAACAACAAGTGGGCTCACATGCGCAGCTCATGCTATGTTACTTAACTTTTTGGCCTGATGCTGGCTTTGTCTGTGCTAGTACTTAAGGAGGTAGAGGCTTCTAACTGTGTGTGCACAGACACAGACACACAGAGGGGACAGGTGACATGCAGTGTGACACGCAGCCTGCAGCATGTGTGGATCACCCACCCTTGAATAAAGGCATGTCAGGCATCCCAACGGCTCCGTGAATATTCTTACGTCTGCCCAAATCTCATGAACCTGTTGGGCCTGGAAAGGTCACAACACATACTTAAATGTAAAATTAAATACAAGTCTCGCCACCACCTACCAGAGTCCTTTTCTTGGGAAAGATCCTTTTGGGGGTAGAGTGGAGGGAGGCAGGAGTTCATGAGTTACCCAGGGCATTTCCCAAGCACCATTGGGTGCCCAACTCTCACTGGACAATGTTGATGACCCCATTGTCTGAGACCCTGAGCCCTCCAGGGGAAAGCTTCCCAGAAAACTATGCCCATGTTTTCCCTTGAGGTGTTACCCAGACTGAAGGAACCAAGGGGCAGGGCCATCACCTCCTGCCAACCCCCAAATGCAGTTGCATCCAATCTTTGGCAACTCCCCCACCCCCAAGTTCTTGGCACTTTTAAGGTCACCCACTTAATCGCTCAGTGTCTCCGTTTCCTCATTGATAAAATGAGAATAGCCATTGTGTCTTCCTCATGAATTCAGGTCCTGGCAAAGAACAAACGAGTTACAGTGCCTAACACAAAGTAAATGTTGCGTACATGTTAGCTTTCCCTCAGAGCACCTCCCGACCCTCAACACCACTTTAGCCCTGCCTGCCCCCAGTTCCTTCTCCCGCACTTGGGCTCCTAACCTAAGCTTTCAAAAACAGAGGGCTCTTCCTTCTGCCCCAAGGGTAACAAAATACTCACCTTCAAGATTCCAAGTCTGTGAGCACCCTTCCTCCTTGAGAGAGGGAAAAACCAAAAAAAAAAAAAACTTTCATTTTTACTAACTCATCTACAAATGTAAAGACAAACAAAAACTAAAACCTCAATATCTTCACCAGCAGCCAGAGGGAGGCATAAGGAAGAGGAGGAAGACAGGGCATTAATTCACTTGTTCATTTTGTATTAAGCACTTACTGTATACCAGTAAGACAGCCCTCCACCCCCATCATCAAGTTGACCCTGTCTAAACATTAGGATCACCTTGCCTGGGAATGCTTTAAAAATGCCAAGCCAACCAGGCCCATTAAATCAGAATCCTTTGGGGTGGGGCCCAGGTGGCAGAATTTTTTAAATTCCCCGGAGGAGTCCAGTGTGTAGCCCAGAGCCAATGACCTTGTTACAGAGGCAGATAAAAGATTATTCCAATCTGTGTTGCTAGGACAAGCAAGTGATAGATAGTATGTGAATTATGTCCCAATAAATCTGTTACAAACAAACAAACAAACAAATGAACAAACAGGCAAGTGTGGGGGTTATAGGAGCCCAGGGAGGGCAACCTGATTCTGACTTGGGGTGGGGGTGGGACTCAGCCAAGTCCCCGAAAGGGGCAGAGCATCCTCTCTGCTTAGATATCAGCAGTGGCCAGACATGCTGAGATAATGAAGGGAGAAGTGTTCCTTTAATTCTCATTTGTAAAACAACCACCTCTTACATTATCGACAGTACAGGACACACTACATAATTAAGTCTGCTAATGAGTATTAACAAATTGGCACTTTTTTTTTCATTTAGATTAACACTTTTCAACCCTCAGGAACAGCTTTTGGTGGTTGAATTGGATCCTCTTGGGAACTCTGGGAGAAGAAATTTGGTGGGGGAACAAAAAAAGGAAGTCCTGGACCAGAAAATCTCCGTGGCAGCTTTGACTCAACCTTCCCTCCTCCCTGGGGCTGAGCAATCACCAGTCCTAATGGGTCTCTGGAGTGAACACGCGCCAGGTACCACCCCCAGTAATTTCTCCCCTCCCTGATGTGCGGCTCTTCACATCACGGGGTAGCTCTGCCTTTTCTCCCCCAGGATCTTGACTGGCCTGTGACCTGTTTTGATGAGTAGACGGTTGTGGGAGCAATTTTCTGAACTTCCAAGCCCAGGCCTGAAGAGAGCTGAAAGGTTTTGCTTTGTCTCTCTGGAACTCAGACGCCATGCTATAAGGAAGGCTGGCCAGAGGCGTGACCAGAACTTATGCGTGGACAGAGGCCTGGGTGGATGCTATGGACCGAATTGCCTGCCCCCAAAACTCATGTTGAAGTCCTAATCTCCAGTGTGACAGTATCTAGAGATGGGGCCTTTACGGAAGTAAATAAGGTTAAATGAGGTCACAAGGGCAGGGCCCTAATCTGACAGGGTTAGTGTTCTTACAAGAAGAGGAATAGAGACCAGAGCTTTCTCTCCATGCACAGGCACCAAGGAAAGGTCAAGTGAGCTCAGAGCAAGACGGTGGCTGTCTACAAGCCAGAAATAGAGCCCTCACCAGAAATCAGTGCTGCCAGAAACTTCTTGGACTTCCCAGTCTCCAAAACTGTGAGGAAATAAATTCCCATTGTTTAAGCCACTCAGCCTATGGTATCTTGTTCTGGTAGCCTGCACAGAATCGTACATAGGATAAGAGGCCAACTTGGAGGCTCCAGCTGTAGCCATCCTCCCAACTAAACGGAGACACATGAAAAACCCCAAGTAAGGCCAGCAGCAAACTGCCCGACTGAGCCCTGGTCAAACGTGTAACATGCAGAATCCTGAGGGAATCCATAATTCATTGTTCGAAGCCAATACGCTTTGAAGCCTTTTGTTTCATAGCAACAGTAATTGATGGGGGCGGAAACTTCCTTTGGAAACTTTTTTTGCCTTTGTGTGGTATGACAGTCTGACCTAGCTAAGCCCACTTGGTCATAACCAATTATTAGCTGGGTAGCTATTAGCAGTTTCCCAATAGGGGGGTTTAACCTGAGGGTCATGGATTTCAAAAAGGCCTGAGAACTTGGATAAGAAAAAATAAAATCTTTATTTTCATTAACCTTTTACTAAAATTTAGTATTGTCTTAAATTATATATGGTATGTGCAGAAAGCATCCAGTCACGTACTACGAAAAATAGACACGTTTATTGAAGAAGATATAAGGTACAAGAACATAGGACATAGGACAATGATGTCTCAGTCCCCTTCAAAGTAGGCACCTTGGGACCTCACACAGTTCTCCCAGTCACCATCAGCTGCCCTGTCGTATTTTCCTGAATCTCATTGATGGTCTGAAATCTTTTCCCTTTCAAAGATGATTTCAGTTTTAGGAAAAGCCAGAAGTCACAGGGCACCAAATCTAGGCTGTAGAGGGGGTGAGTCACCTGACTGATTTGATGTTTCACCAAAAAATTCTCATGAGATGTGATGCACGAATGGGTGTGTTGTCCTGATGAAGCTGCCAATCACCAGTTGCCGGTAGCTGCAGCCGTCTGAATCATCCAAATAGTTTCCACGGAGGAATGTTCGAGCTTAACACAAAATCTGATGTAGATACGTTGCTCTACTTGCTCAGTCATTTTGAATGCGATGGCCACACTGTACACATGCTCATTCAACCGCATCTACTGGTCACACTGACCAGTAGAGTCATTGTCCACACATGCGCATTCCAGTCCACTGTCCTTCATTGCCAGGTTACCTCGATGTCATGCAAACCGTTCTAGTTAATATTAACAATGGCTGGACTTTTTCCGAACAGACCTTGTAAATGAGGCAACAAGCCATAGTAGTATAACAGTGCTTATGACTTCACAGATAGGTTTTTTACTAGCATATTGCAGTTGTTAGCAAGTAGCCTAAAATATCTTTTATTTTTCACCACCCACTGCCTAAACCTTGCTATTTAAGGTATGAATAAAGAAATGCATACATTGTTATAATAAATTTGTTTATTCATATTTTGATAACTGTACTTCGGTGTAGTTTTTGTCCTTTGTAATATCTGTATTTTGTTTTATGCATTTAGAATCATTATCCTTCGATGGTGTCCCTAGGCTCCCCCAGACTGTTAAAGGGGTCCATGGCCCCAAAAGGAATAAAAACCCCTGAACCAGAGGTAGGTACAGGCCACAGTTCTCTACTCCACAAATTTCCCACCAGTTTGCATTGAAAGCAAGTTCCAGGGCCCTGCTTTCTATGCAGACATTTATTAGTGAGCTGGTACCATAGCAGTTCTACCACCTCTTCTGAAAGCAAGGTCAGGTTCCGGCTCCGCCCCTTTTCATGGGTTTCCGCAGCATCTCCTCTGAAAGGTTCATTCGAGGCAGTTATTCTAGTTGCAGGTCTCAGCCAACAAACAGCTCGCTAAAATAATCCCACCCCAGGGATTTTTCTGAAGATCATCCTAAAAGTTGTTTGGATAAGAATAATATACTAACAGCTAACACTCAGACACTATTCTAAGTATTCAACACGCATTAACTCATTAAACACTCACATCCGCCAGATGACAGAAGCATATTATTATACCCATGTTACAGATGAGGGCACTGAGGCTCACAGAGGTTGGTAACTTGCTCAAGGTCACACGGTTCACAAGTGATAAAGCTAAATGTAGAGCACATCGATGGAGTCCATTTCTGCAGGTAGAGCCCTGGTCTGCTGGTACTCAGTTGGCGGGCCCATCATGGCCCCTGGCTGTAGGGTGAGTGAGAGAATGAGTGAATGTACAAACACTAACATAGTCCTGTGTTCGTTCACTGAGTACAAACCGCCCCTTTGACTTGTAACTTGGTCCTGGATGCAGGGGCTGCAGAAGGTGTGGGGGCAGGAGAGGCAGGCCGCGTGGTCCTGGGCAGGTCACTGGGCCTCTCTGAGCATGTGGCACCTAACCCACAGACTCAGGGACTAGGTCCACTACAGACTACAGGGCATGAAATCTCTGAAACAGGGTTTTCCCTCTTTGGGGAAAACTACAGCTTCCTAACCAGATTGGCCGTCCACTGGCCTTTTTCCTGGGCTTCTGACCTCCCCAAGATGAAATGAGACTCCTTTCACAGCTCCCAGGGCTGCCCCACCAGCCTTCCTGGTCTCCCCCATCTGTCCAGGCTGTGTGAACAGTGTCTAGGAATGGGATCCTGGTTTAGGAAGATGCCATTGACTGCACCAGAAACGAAAAAGATGTCCCCTCCCTGCTATATCAGGGTTCTAAAAAAAGGGGGTGGGGGAGTAAGGACCCCCAAGTAGCCCACCTCCCAGGGAAGGAAGGGCATTTGCAGATGCAACAACCTTGAGTCTCTGCACATCTGCTCCTGGCGCGTGCATTGCACAGCGCGGCAGACACGCCGCGAAGGGTCCCAGTCATTAACTGGCTGTCAGGTTCTTCAGAAGATGGAGCTAAAAATAGCGCGCTATAGATAGAACCTTCTCCTACGCAAGCAGGCACAGGCTGCAAATGGAAGTGGGGAGTAGGGGCTGTGCGGCTGCCTGTCCCCTAAAGGAAGGTTCGTGCCCATCTCCAGCGGCCACCCCACCCACTCAGACCCCACAGTGCCCCCACCCCCACCCTCCACCACCTCGCGGGCCACGTCCTGAGCCTCCAGCAGCATCTCTCCTTCCTGACCCTCAGAGGCGCCCAAATGTTCCAAATCCGAGCGCCCGGCAGGGCGCACAGTGGCGGGGTTCATTTGTATGCGGCACCCTGGATAAAAGTGATAAGGCCCCAAACACTCCAAGGAGACGCCGCAGATGAAACCCGGCGCTGGCTCGCTCAGGAGGCGAGCTATTTATAGAATCCAAATATCAGCATTTTTCCACCCATCTACACAAAGCAATTTCAGCCTTTTCAGATGAGAAAAGAGCAGCCCCGGCCGTCATTCATTCCGGTGCTGGAATCACATTTGGGGCCAGGAAGCCCTGATTTTATAGGAAACCTCGAGGCAGGCTCGGATTAAAGATCAATGGCGACATAAAATGTAGGCTGTCATATTTTCGCTGCGAACATGTCCTGGTAATAAAAAATGTTGCTTTAGTAAATAAACTTGGGGAAATGCATTGCTGGCTGCTGTTTATCCCCCAGGCCTCACCCTCAGCGCCTGCAGGAAGGGGCCTGGGAGAAAAGAGCCGCACAGCCCTGACGTGAGAGCCCACAGCTGAGCCTGCCAGCTGACGGCAAGCCTCTGACACATTCTCACCTTCGCGGCCAAGGCCGCTGTGCTGGGTGTTTCTCTGCAGAGGTACTCACTTTGCTACTTCTTTAAGAAAAGTGTGAAATGCTTTTCCATATAATGATGAGGCTGGCAACTGAGCTGGCTGGCGAGCAGACCTTGGGGATCAATAGACTTGAAGTCAGGAAGGGGCTTTGCCACACACCCTAGCCATGTGAGTCTGGAAAGTTACCTAATTCTGCTAAAGCTCCGTTTCTGCACTGCTGAATGGGGGCATGGTAGTGTTACCTCCCCCCGAGCCGCCCCCCGCCCCCCCACCGACCACCCCCCTTCCCCGCAGTCTCTCACTGGGCAA
>PVJD01009756.1:0-59647 GCA_004026545.1 Mormoops blainvillei
TCACCTGTCAGTCTTCTTTCTCTTGTGGCCAGCTGCTTCCATCAGTCGGTTTGTCTTTCTGCCCTACTGCAGGGCCCATGTTTCCATCCCTTTGCAGTTTGGGAGGCGTACACATTTCACTTGGGTATCCTGGTGCTTAGGAGATATTCCAGTATAACTAAACATGCTTATGTTTCTTTCCCCTCTTCTCCCTGTTGTGTCCTTGGAATCCAAATCAGTTTACATTCAGTATTCTATGACTTACGTTCACTTTTTAGTGTGCGGTGCAGCTCTTGGTATGTTTCTCACTTATTTCAGAGGCATGTGCTGCATACATGTGAGATATTGGGAAAGCTTTGGTCCTATATACATAAGTGTTTTTATTCATAGCAGTTCCCAAATTCTCTCCTTCTCTCTTACCAATTTCTGCACAGCAACCGTAAGAAAATGATTTAATTCTTTAAAACAGTAGCTGCATACTTAGAAAAAGTCAGAGAGAAGGTAAACAAAGAAATATTTTTAACAAATTTAGAGTGTGGATTATTTCCACTACATGCTAAAGCTATAGTAAAAAGGTCAACCAATTGAATGCTTTCCTGGGAATAAAAGGACTGATATGAATTTCACTTCTTTTTGTACCGATTTGGCCAGCTGTTTATTACATCATCGCTACATTAACATTAGAAGCCTTATATGCATAATTTCAGAAAAAGGAAAATAGCCCCTATCATCTCAATTTACAAAACTAAAGTACATCATGAGAGATGAGAAATTCTTAGAAAGCAAAGCTCAACAGCTATGTGTCAGAGAATTTATAATTTATGTCAGGCTTATTTTAGGGACGCATGTTTTCATGTAGAGAGCACTTTGCACACTTGAGCGGATTTGCCTTTTTAGTAAAAGGAAACAAACGAAGAAGATACGTGTGATGTGTGAAAGGCCGTAACAGAAGTGCTTATGTCACTACCTGGACCTGTAAGAGCTGCCTGTGTGCCCAGGAACATGAGATGTTGTTAGAAGTTTTAGATTTTGTTAATGAAAACATAAAACAATCTTGCAATACAATTTATGAGGCTGACTTCATCCACCACCACACAAACACTTTGCTACATGTTGTTAATTTTAAGCTTTACACTAAAAACACTTTACAGCTTTACAATCAGTGTTTTAAACGGATGGCTGACATACAGCCTTTGACAATATTTAGCACTTTATAGCAACACATTAATGCTAACTTTAGAAACTATAGCATAATGAAATTTTACAGCCAATTAAGTTGATGAGTCACTGTCAGCTTCCTAAGTTCCTTTTAGATGAAAGAGACAAATGGATATAGGAAGTGAGTAGCAAACTAATTCCTGTAAAATCTTAAGTACCATCATGAGATCAAACTGTTAAGGAATAGAAGAAATGCATTGTCTAAATAGCCGAAAAAGAAACCAAATAATTCCTTTTTAAATTTAGAAATGATAATAGTGTTCAGTCTTTTAATTTGTCACCATGTGTTTAAATTGACTTAGAAATAAAAGACTTATAGTGTCCATTGACTCATGTGACAATTGTCACTAGACAGCCTTCTGACTTTTACTTTAAAAGAAAAAAATGTGCAAAGTTGAATATATTCAGTTTTCACTCAAACTAACTGGAGTAGAGGAAATAAAAGTTTGGTGAAAATTTAAATAGTTCCCTTTAATAAGGGTGTGGTATTTGAGAATTAATATAAATCCATTATAAGTGAAATTGACTTTTATTTTTTAGGAAAATCCAAGGAAGCGTATATCTATTAAGTTGGAACATCTCTATTAAAATTTATCAGGAAAATGTTGTATATAACTTTATTCCAATTTCTGAATGCAATCTTGATTGGTTGATAGGGAGGTTATAGTAGCATTACAATAAAATCATAATATATTAAATCAAGAACAGTTTTGGACAGAGTAAACTGAAAATACATAACATTTATACATGTCTAGATTTTATATATATTCCATGGATTATGGTTAGTTTCCAAATTTCTTAATTCTGTGACTCAGTTTGGCTTGGGCATTCTATGCCTGCTGACCACACTACAGTCCTGTAATGGAGGCACAGAAATCCGCCCGCTTCAAGTCCATAAAAAAAGGTAAACAAACAGTAGTGTTCACAGAAGAGATGTGCCTGCACGTGCATGCGTGTGCACGCATGTCTGCAGCAGGGAGGTTTGCACATGTGTCTGCGGGAGGGAGGTTTGCCAAGTAACGATACAAATGACATAACCTGGAATGTTGGACCTATAAACTGAGTGTTTTTGTTTCCCCATGTTCATATGATGACACTTTACCCCCAAATGTGATAGTTGATATTAGGAGGTGTGGCCTTTGGGAGATAATTAGGGTGCGATTTAGTCATGAGGGTTCAGCCCTCATGAATGGAATTAGTGTCCTTATGAGTCATAAGAGTTTGCTTCCTCTCCACTCCCTGCCTTGGGAGGTTACAATAAGAGAACGGCCAGAAGATAGCTTTCACAAGACCCCCAGCTATGTTGTAGATAACTTTGGATCCCACGTCTCGTCTTCCAGCCTTAAGAACTGTGAGAAATAAATTCCTGTTGTTTACAAGCCACCCAGTCTGTGGTACTTTGCTACAGCAGCCCGAACTGACTAAGACAGGTAGATTTCTGTGTTTTGAAATTACAGATTTGTCATGACCCCAGCTAGGAGATCTGATTAAAAAAATCTGGAGTGAGCTGATGAATCTTGAGAAGATAACCAAGAATGGGAACAACAGCTCTGGGAAGCAGAGTCTTCATTTTCAGTTATCAGTTTCAGTGATACAAACAAGTGGACCACAGGGATCGCCATATATATCTAGGGAAGCTACCCTGAAAGTAATTATTTGAGTGTTATCTCAGTCGATTTCCTTGTCATTTGCCCCTTTTGTTCAGGAGTAACCATACTGGTCTGCCCAGGACCGTCCGGGTTTGGGTTTTATATCCTGAGAAACTCTTCAGTCCTGGACTAACCAGAGTGACTGGTTACCAAATAACATCTTTTAAGAAATCACGGAATTATTTTGGCTTCTCTGACCGTTCTTCAGTGTGTATATATCAATGATCTATTTTGTGGTTAAAACTGTGGGCGAGAAATTTTAGGCAGAAGCTGAAAAGGCTTTTTTGACAAATCATTTGATGGCATTCTGGACATAAACAGTGCTGTCCTGGGACCCAGGAGACAGAGTGCCACGCAGAGTTAGGGAGAGGACGTCCCCACTTCTGCATGGATCTTAGCTTAGATCATGAAGCTAGGGCAGGATGAAGGAGACAATATTCCTTTAGGCCCTTGGAGATGTTCTTTGTTAGACCTGCCCCCGTCTCTCTATGCTGGAAACCTGCAGAACCCTCAATGCGAGGTTTTAGGGAAGTAATACAATTCTGTACAACGATAGCCTGGTTTTAGATCTAATTAAATTTGACATGGAAATGGACTACATAAAGTTATGGTAGGCAATTTGAAAGTTAGGCTGGAAGTTAAGTGACAGGAAAGTTCTAGAAAACTAATTTTCCAGAAAGCTGTATTCCAAATGAATTAAAGTGATTTGGACCATATCATCAACATTTTGGATTTCTATTTATATTTCTAAACCATAGAAAAAATAAAAAGTGAAGATGTTGAGAATGAACAGATTCTTAGATTGGAGAAAAACAGAGGACTCAGTCTTGGGGAACAGAGAATTGAGCCATCAAAAAAAAAAAATCACGAAGGCATGTGGAAAAGGGAGAAGCAGAATTCAATGTCATGACAGACTACAGGGACCAAAGCACCAGCCAACGGCATTTATAGGATCAGGGTGTTGCAAATGATTGAGACCAGAGGAAAATGTTCAACAATTGCGTGAATAAAAATGAATGAAATGACCATTACATTTGCCTAGAAGAAAACCACTGGTTTTATCAGAGTGTAAAATCGACGTGTAAACAACCATTTTAATTCAACCCTCTAAATTTAGAGGATGTATGTATGAGTGTGAAGAACGGAAGTATTTATTGCATTTAAAGACTGTTTATTAAAGGTAACTAACTGGCATCCACGGGAAGGTTTAAAGTGCTGGCTTTTGGTGTCTCTAAGTGTTACAGGATATGTGTGGTTGGGGGAATGTGGAAGAGATAAAAGATCCTTTTGGGACCCTTTGTAAGCCCTAATGTTCTTTCTCTAATTTTTTTCTTGAGTGCCCAATATTTTTGTCATCTATGTTTTTTCTGGGCATCGAGCAAAAATTGGGCTTTGCATCTGAGACCTGTGGGAACGGGTCCCACACCTGCTCTGTGTGTCCTGAAGCGAACGGTCACCTCCATGCATCCCAGTCCCCTCACCTTCAAAATGAGAATATTGGATTATAACTCAGAATGCATCATCTAATTTTGACATCAAATTTATCTTCTGTTTTTCATTCTGTGCTTCTATTACATCTAAAATGATAATCCCCAGTGCCAATCGTCAGCCTTACTTAGGCCTACACATAGACGCAAGTATTCTGAACAATACTCATTTTGAAAATTGGACATCTTTTTAATTGAAAGTTAAAATAGGCAATTTATGGGGATCTAATATACAGCACAATGACTACAGTTAAAAAGTATTGTATACTGGGAATTTACTAAGAGATTAGATCTTAAAAGTTCTTGCCACAAGAAAAAAACGGCAGCTACATGAGGTGATGGATGTGTCAATTCACCTTATGCGGTAATCACTTCACATTCTATACGTGCATCACATCATTGTGGTATACCTAAGCTTACACCATGTTATATGTCAATTATATCTCAATAAAGCTGGAAAATATAAAAAATAAAATAAAATAGAAATAGAACTTCAAGAAGAAAATAAGTTAAATGATTCTTCTAAAGGTAAACAGGGAATACGTCATTTAATATTTACAAAAAGGGCTCCTTAAGAGAACACAGTCAGATGAAGAGCTGACCTGGCTGGGTAAAAGACCTGATTTGGGGTCACTAATTAAATGATGCCTCTGGAGCTGAGGGGGAGAAACAAACAAGTCCATTCATTTTACTTAAAAGATCAAATCATTACCAAAATGATATGTAATTACCAGAGTGTACAATATAATAAAGACCCAAAAGGTGGAAATGAGGATAATGAAACCATATATCTTTTATTTACTTGATATCTTTTTGTTGCTAATGAAATAGTTTCTGTTCTTTCCAAATAAAAATATTTAATACCCAATTTATAAACTTTACTTAGTATAATTGGAAATATAATTAAATAATTTCATCTCATTAAGTGTGCCTCATAGGATGGAAATCTTGCCCTAACACCGTCTTTCAGTGAAACCTAACATGGCCAATCGACGGTCTCCCTTTCTGTTTTGCAGGGCTGGAGCGAATTGCCCGGGATTCATCTTACGAACAAGAAGGGAAGGTTCAGTTTGTGATTGATGCGGTGTATTCCATGGCGTATGCCCTGCACAACATGCACAAAGATCTCTGTCCTGGATACATTGGCCTTTGCCCGCGAATGAGTACCATTGATGGGAAAGAGCTACTTGGTTATATTCGGGCTGTAAATTTTAATGGTAAGTTATCCCTTAGTTTTTGTCTCTAAATACTTTAGAAGAGACAAGATACGTTTTTTTCCCCCCTATATAAAGAAGATACTGAAGCAGTGTGGAAAGCAAAGGATTAGAAGTTCCCCTTTTAATCAAGTGTGAGTTTTCCCACCTGCTTTTAAATCCCAAACATATTTCTTGCTACCATTAATCTGCTCCTGAAAGAAGCAGAAGTTAAAAATAAGCCTCCATCAATCAAAATATTCTACTTAAATATCACTATTTCAGAAACACCTTAAGAGGCTCATTTGGAACCACTGACAAGAAATTAGGCTTTTTGAAAATGTTTTATGATTTCATTAGAGAAGGAATTGTGGACTTTTTTTTGAAACAGATTTTAAGCTTTGTAAACAATATGTTGACGTGAGGAAAGTGAATGACTTGGAGTTGCTATATATTTACATTCTAAGAGTGCCGTGTGAAGCTTCTGCATCTTCTTTTTCCTTATATTTCTTTCAGTGATTTGGTCAATTTGCAGCAGTGGGTTGCATCATGTAAGATAGAATTACATGCAATGCAGTGTAGGTGGGATTTGCCTACTGCAGAAGCAGAAATGCTGCTTCTGTGAGTGTCACAGGAAACTGATCCAGAATATGCTGGATCCATAGTGTTTGGCTGAGAATAGTCAAACTGCCTGTCTGAAGTGATGGAATTACTGAATGCTGTTCTTTCATGAAAGTTGCAAGGGTTGCTGCCCATGACTTTGACAATTATTTTCAAATGAAATGATAGAATGCTCTGAGCTGTCTCATTCTTTGTGTTTGGCTGTAACCCACACAATGGACATGCCTCCAAGCCACACACAGCCCTGCACTGTCCAATGTAATACACTCCAGTGACCTCAGCTGCCAGCCTTTCTCCGAAAAGCACAAGGTCATCTTCAATTCAGAATTCAAGTGGAAACTTCTTTTGCTTTGTTCATGGAACACGAAACAAAATTTGGTTTACATTCAACATGGAGTATTCCCTTTTTTAGCAGAATTTTAAAAATATATTATATAACTTTAATAGTTTTGTTAAAATATAATAAAAAGTTAAAAAGAGAGCATCAGTACTAAGGGGAATTTGAAAATAACTTTCTTGCAATTATCAAATTGAGCAAAAGAGGAGTGGTTCAATACAAGATTATTTATTCCAGTGTGAGATTACGGAACATTTCATTTGTCCAAATTGTTAGAAGGTGGGAAGAAAAATGCACATGAACATATTTTCTCAATCGCTGAAGCTAATCTCTAGAAAATAAGGAAATCTTCCAAAGAAACACCGAGTTAAAGTATTTTAAAGGTGAATTGCCAATTTCTCTTTTATCTTAACCATGGATAAAAGCCCAGCTCCTACTTGATGACCTCAATTACTTTACCACACTGTGGTATGATGATGCTATTAAAGACTATTAAAAATGCCTTAATGTCTAATGATTATTAAGACAATTTGGCTCTAGACTCCAATAATTTCTGAGTTCTTCTGTCCACTTTTTATTGTTTTTTGCCCTTCTGTATTATCAGAATGATGTCGCTCTGTGTGCACACGTGTGTGTTTTAGGGCCAATTCCATCCATAATTCGCTTCTTTTAATCCACTATAGACAGAGAAGCAGATTTTATTAATTCAGTCAAGAGATATTTATTGAACACATAGAATATGTTGAGCTTTGTGATAAGTGCTCAAGATATATTACTGGTCAAAACAGACATGGAACCTAAAGTTTCTTGGGGAACTGAGATCTGAATCACGTGAGGTATAATTATATAATCTACAGTGAGTGCTGCATGCAAAGGCATATGGACTGAGGGTTCACAAGAGGGGAAGCGTCCCTCCTCTGAGACGCTAGGGACAGGTGAAATCTGAAGGAGGTAAGTGTCAGAGATAAGGGTTGGGCAGAAGGCAGGGCCAGATAGACCATGAGAGGTCACATAGATGATTCTCAAGATTTGTTCTTTATCTTGAGAGCAACAGGAACCCACCGAAGCGTGATAGAACTGTCTGATATAAAACTGAGAATACTTCAAATGACAGTTACGTAATGTATGTGAATTTTAGTGTATGAACTAAAAAAGGAATCTCTTTAAGCTCCTTGAGATTTATTTTGATAATACCTGAAAGCTGGCCATGTTCCAGTAGCTGCTGATACAGAGTCAGAGACCTGAGTACAGAAGCAAAATATTGTGAAACATAATTCTCTTGATTTTCAGTGATTTTTAGGATGTTAATTTTTAACTTCATCATTGGCTTATATGTTAGTATTCACTTATCATTAATGCCTTGCGTGTTTATGATAAGAAGACCCATAAAGCTGCTTAAATAGAAGTACAGCATCAAAACCCCTGAAGGAGAGAGAAACAGGTTACGGTAGCCAGAGTGGAGGATTACGTTAAGTTGTGCCCTTCCTAAACAGCCAAAATGTAAAGGGATATTCAGTGGGACGCGTATGTTTTTTTATATGATAGGAGCGAGCCTAAATGTTTTTCAGGAGAGAAAGAATTTTCTTAGAAATCATTTCTAAGAGAAATATATCATATGGGACTTTGATAGACTAATAAGCAAGGCTGTTTAACAAATTTTTACAGCAAAAACAGCCTTCCCTTCGGCTCTTGTGCACATACACACAATCAAAGCTAAGAACGTTATGCTTGTAACATGGAAGGATATTTCATTAAAAGGGTTTTCAAGGAGGGGGAGATAATCTTACTTGATCTAGATTTACAACTCTTTTGAGCTCTGATGATATAAGGATTACCATACTCTATTTAAAGAATAAATGAAAAGCATCTCCCTCATACTCTGCTTTTCAAACTCTGCCTTCAAAAGACTCCTACTCAGACATCTAACCCTTCAGTCAGTTAAAATAAGAACTGCTGCACGGAACCTGTGGCCATGGTCTTGGACACTGTTTCCCCTACTGCTGCTTGCTGGTCCCGGAGGTACCTTGAAAGTCCCGATAGCTATACAGAGCACACATCAAATCCACAGATTTAAATATTCCTGCTCTCCAAAGGGTTTTTTCATAGAGACTGAAAGTAGACACCTGGAATTCGTGCTTTCTGTTGGGAACCTAGCTAACTGCTATTTATATGTTAATTGCATGCCCGGTGGGCACGTTGTTGTCAGTTACAGCCAGTGTTCTTCCCCAGAGAGAAAGCCTACACACTTCGCACTTCGCAAAGACTGGAATTGCAAGGGAGTCGTGGGCCAAACCACGGGTTCCTTACGACCAGTTTTGAATCTCCTGAAGAGTTGAGAATTTGCTTGACTAGACCCAGAGCTGTTTGCGCTACATGACAACAAAAAATTATTGTATACTAAAAGTTTTCTTGGCCTCTTACCAGCTGTCAAGGAATGAGCTTTGTAACACAACTGTCAATTTTCTGTGTAGCCTTCAAGATTGTCTTTCAGGATCAATGAGCTACAAAATACATTCTCAAGTAATTAAAAAATTGACCCATTGTTTGGAATGATTTGCCAGTGCCCATTTACATGTTGTATGTGTCTGCCCTAAAGTGTAATTTCTGTGTAGAAGAAATTGTTGTTAAACGGGTTCTTTCTGACAGTAATGAGATATCAAAACAAATTGCTTTCTGGGGTCCTTTTTCGTTTGAGAGAGTAAAACCATGTCATTGGTGTGGAGAGAGACGCTGTAATAGCGGGGGGTTGGCAGCCGGAACAGCTGCACAGACCGCTGGTATAAAGTTAAAAAGAACTGTTTGAAACTCAACCTTGCTGAGATTGTCACCTTGTGTGCGTACACCTAATTAAGCAATGGTTTAAAGATACTTGGTTTCGAAGGGCATGCTTCTTCCAGTTTATTGTTTGATTGACAACATGAGATCGTATTAGAATTTAGAAAGATCAATGATTAGTACTTCAGGTCAGAATTAATCTATGACAAACCATTAAAAGTAAAACACTTAGTTAAATGGCTAAACTGCAATGTATTATTTGCCATCATAGACATAAACCACAATGGTGCCTTGATTGAATTTAATCACTCAGACTGATATTTTCTCACGAGTGGAAAAATTTACCCAAAGCATAAATACATTCTGAGTCAGGCATATCAGCATCATTCATGTGTTTCTTACAACTTCTCTCAACCTCTCATCTTTATCCAGGGAGACAGAAGGAAACAAAACCTGTCTTTTAAGATTACTTTTGTTGCTACGATTAGAACAAAACACCATTTCTATAAATTTTTAAATCCAAAGCTTTATCAAAAGGAAAACATAAAATGAAGAAGAGGGGTTTAGACTTTTCAGGAACTTAAGCAACAATGTCAGTTCTTTACTCTGGTCTGACTATAAGCAATAAAATATTAATACTGTACATCTTGTATGAAATCAAAGATTTTTCTGTTGTCATGAGAAAAGAAAAAGTGTTGAATAGAATTCCGGAGATCCCCCCTACCTCTTTCCACAAGAGCTGAGCTCCGATCAGGAGCAGAGCCAGAGGCACTGTGGCATACTAATCAGGACTGTTTGTTTGCAGGTAACAGAAATCAACTTTAACTTGCTTAAGCTAAAAGGAAGAATTTATGAGGGTGTGTCAAGAAACCCCATCGCAGAATATAAAAGAGTCTAAGAAAAGAACTGGTTATAAGAACCAAAAACCTGTCAGAAATCCAAACCTCTCTCTGTTTTGTTTTGTTTATATCGGTTTTTCCCTACTTCTAGATCCACTGGGTAGGGAGAAGCAGGCCAGCTACGATATTTAGGTGCTGCTCGTTCCGGGAACCGGCTAGTGTGTGTGTGTGTGTGTGTGTGTGTGTGTGTGTGTGTGTGTATTTTAGGTCCCAGTTCCAACTTCTGAGAAACTTTAATTTCATTAGGCAAGCTTAGGTTGGATGTCAGACCTCATCCAAGTTATCAGGGGCACGGAGCAAGCGTAACTGTCATGGGGCATTCCTGGTGGATGAAAGGGACATTTGGGAAGTTTCTGTAAGTAACTTATGGGGAAAGTTTTAAAAAATGAGTAGGGCGGTAAAAACCTGAGAGAGAGGTGATGCTATGGTCTCAGACTCCCATTGCTTCATTAGTTTGGTTTTCATTTATTTTTAATTTCTATTTTTGTCCACTTATTTTTCTTTCTTTTTTTCATTTTTTTAATTGTTGTTCAAGTACAGTTGTCTCCATTTTCCCACCCTCAATCCTTCCCCCCTTTGGCTTTGTACCTGAGTCCTTTATACATGCTCCTTGATGACCCTCCCCCTCCTTTCCCTGTCATCCCCCTTCTTCCCTCCCCCTTCCTCTCTGGTTACTGTCAGCTTGTTCTTTATTTCAGTGTTGCCGGTTATATTTTCCTTACTTGTTTGTTTTGATGATTAGGTTCCACTTATAGGTGAGATCACATGGTATTTGTCTTTCACCGCCTGGCTTTTTACACTTAGCATAATGCTCTCCAGATCCATCCATGCTGTTGCAAAGGGTAGTAGCTCACTCTTTTCTTTTGCTGCGTAATATTCCATTGTGTAAACATACCACAGTTTTTTGATCCATTCATTTATGGTTGGGAACTTAGGTTGCTTCCAACACTTGGCTATTGTAAATTGTGCTGCTATGAACATTGGGGTACATAGGTCCTTTTGAATTGGTGTTTCAGGATTCTTAGGGTATAATCCCAGCAGTGGAATTGTCAGGTCAAAAGGGAGTTCCATTTTTAGTTTTTTGGGGAAATTCCATAGTTTTCCACAGTGGACACGCCAGTCTGCATTCCTGCCAACAGTGCACTAGGGCCCCCTTTCTTCCACATCCTCACCAGCACTTTGTTGATCTTTTCGTGATGGCCACTCTGACTGGTGTGAAGCAGTATCTCATTGTGGTTTTAATTTGCATCTGTCTGACAGCTAGTGATACTGAACATCCTTTCATATGTCTCTGGGCCTTCTGTGTGTCCTCCATGGAGAAGTGTCTGTTCTGGTCCTTTGCCCATTTTTTAATTGGATTGTTTGTCTTCCTGAAGTGGAGTTGCATGAGTTCTTTATGTATTTTGGAGATCAAACCCTTGTCCGAGCTATCACTGGCAAATATATTTTCCCATACAGTTGATTCCCTTTTCATTTTGCTGATATTTTCTTTAGCTGTGCAGAAGCTTCTTATTTTGATGAAGTCCCATCCCATTTGTTTATTCTTTCTTTTATGTCCCGTGCTCTAGGGGACATATCGGTGAAAATATTGCTCCATGGAATATCTGAGATTTTCCTGCCTATGTTCTCCTCTAGGACTTTTATGGTGTTGTGACTTATATTTAAGTCTTTTATCCATCTTGATTTTATTTTTGTGCGTGGTGTAAGTTGGTGGTCAAGTTTCATGTTTTTGTGTGTAGCTGTCCAGGTCTCCCAACACCATTTGCTGAAGAGGCTATTTTTACTCCATTTATGCTCCTGTCCCTTTGTCGAATATTAGTTGACCATAGAGACATGGATTTGGTAAGTTTTTGTAAGGCCAGAGGAGACACAATTAAGAATCACATTGGATCTGTGAGAATCTGAGAAAGAGAGATCAACTTTGGAATTATTTAATGCAAACCTTCATATTGCGATTAAATTCTGAGACCCCAAGGGGAGTGAAGCCGCTTCTCTAGACTCAGTAGTGAGGTAGCAGTCTAATCATCCCGACCCTCAACGTTCTGAGGAACACCGTTCTGATCGCAGAGGCTGGTATAGAGATGGAATCTATCAGCATCTTCTTTTCTTTAAAACCTTACTGATTTCAGGTACTTCAAAATTTTCAAATATATAGTTTTCAGAGTCTCTGAACACTGTTGTCTAATTTTAAAGCAAATTTTTTTGCATAAAATATCTTTAAGAAGTAAGTGTGACTTAATATGTTATTAGGAAATGTACTACAAACAGACTGCTAGGTCAAATAAGACAGTGATAAATTTCTCATAAGATTCTGTAAATCCATTTGATTAAAAATATAATCCTCATTTCTGTTACAAGCACAAAAACATAAACAAACCACAAATGGACTAAATATTTAACATGATTAAGCACATCTCTCTCAGCCTATAACCAATTATATATTTATCATCATTCCTATTATAGAGATGGATTAATGCTGTTACTACTGTTATTAATACCTTATAAATTTAACCAGTGTGATAAAACATGAAACAAGAATAACAGAGATTACTACTAAAAATGAAATAATATTATGATTATTTTCAAATGATTTGATCTCAGGATAATAAATTGACAAATATATTAGAAGTACTTATTTTTGGAAGATGATCAACTATAAAATTAATATTAAAACATTAAGAGATTTTCTACCTACCAGTAAGAAATCATTACCTAATACATGATAAATAAAACTCTGTTTTCTTTGCAAAAAAATATTTAAAATATCTTGGAATAAATTGAACCAAAAATATGAAAGACCTATATGAAGACAACTTTTTATCAAGAGACATTTCTTTTTTGTACATAGAAAAAGTAATTATAGGAAAAATGTTAATCTTTTCTGAATAAACCTGTATTCAGATTTAATATAATTTAGTATAATTTCAATCAAAACGACAAAGGAGTATTTTCTGGAATCTGAAATAATATTTAAAATTTTAATTGTGAGAATAAATGAGTAAAAGTAACTAAAATTATTTTGAAGAAAAAATTATTTCTATGAAACATTTAACATTTAAGCATAATGTTAAGCTACCATAATCAATATAGTATGGAACTAGTTCCAAAATAAACATATGGTAAATGGAAACAGATAGAAATAGCCATAAATATATAACGATAATAAATAAATCACTTCATACATGTTTATGTATATACATATGAACTTACGATGTGATAAAGATAGAGTTAGGGCTCAGTGAGAAAGGACATTTTATTAATTATCTATTTATAGTAAAATCAAGGGAGATTATTCCTCCACATAAGAGAGTAGTCTCCATTTGAAATTTATTTTGGAATTAAGAGAAAATGAAGAAGCAAAAGAAAAAGAGCAGAAAATCTAGATGATAACTCATCAGATTTGAATTGGGAAGAGTAAAATAAGTAAAAAATTATAACAGGAAAATAAACATTTGATTTAGTAAAATTTAACACTTTTGAATATTAACATTATCATAAACAGCTTTACAACAGAATATAAAGTAGGTGATAAATTTAGATTGCTGTGTCAAAAGATAATATCAAAAATGTAAAAAGAGTCAGCTAAATTGGTATCAGTTATGACACCTCCAAAGATGTCAAAATTGTCTGTGTGAATAAAAGTATAAAAAAATACAAAGGTCAAGCCTCAATAATCATCAAAGAAAGGCCATTTAATCAACAATGGAAGATTGTTTTTCACCTATCAGGTTTACAAAGACTTAAAAATTACAGTAGCAACTTTTAAAAGATCATTGTATTGGTTCTCTCAAATATGCTTGGTGAGAATGGATACTGGGGTAATTTTTTTGGAGAGTATTTGCTCAGCACATATACTTTAGGGATATAGTCAAAGGACATTACTTGAAACAATTGTATTTACAAAGGTTTATTGAAAAAACCAAGAAAGCAAAATCACAGTTTGTTCTGCTTTTAATTAAAACCCATTGACAGTATGTAGTACCGTGGTGTGACTTGACTCATCCTCGAATCCCATACCTTTATCCCGGCTCGGTCACACTTTCCTCTGCATTCTGAGTCTGTCTGGACTTCACAGCATCATCTTTTAAATGGAAGGATTATACTAAAATGATCTGATCTGTGAGGTTTCTTCCAGCTCTATAGTCTCTACAGATTCTTTCAAAGGTATATTTTAAAAGCATAGGTGCCTACCAGTGTTCTTACTGTTGTTTTTTTAGTTGTTTATATTCATTTTTATCTTTTATGAGTCATTCATCTCATATATATTTTATTTGGAATCTTACAGAGTACCTAATAAACAGTGCTGTGCCGGGCATCAGAAATGCAAAGATCAATAAAACATGGTTCTATGAGCTGTCAAAGACCATAGCTTAACAGGGGAAGGACACAACATGTTACAAATTTGATAAGTGACGTGATAGAGGTGTGGACATGTATGAACTCAACAGAAGGCTGAGATTAGGAAACTGCATGGGGGGGTGGTACTCCAAGAATACAGCAGGGAATAAGTAGGTGTCATCTTGTTTGTTACAGCTGGAAAGTGACATTTCCTCAGGTGGACAAGATAAGAAAAAGGTATTCCTGGCAGACAAGGCAGCTTCATGGTAGCAGGAAGACAGGGGAGGGCATGCATTCTAAGAAAGCTGAACATCCAGTGAGTGACCTTGGAGCAGCCAGGAGATGAGAATGGCCAAAGGAGCTTGGGCCTGGTTAGAAATAGCTGCTAAACTCTGATGTTTGAATGTGTCACAGCAGGCAACGGGAATTGAAGCTTTCTGAGCAGGACAGTGAAGTGCTTGGATCTGTGTTTCAGAAAAATAACTATGGCAGCAATTTGCAGACTGGAGGGAGTGAGATTAAAAGCAGGATGACGAGTTAAGAGACAGTTCCAGTAGTCCCCAGGAGAGAATAGTACCTGAAATGGGAATACGAAAGTACAAATGGAATGGAAATAAAGAGGGAGGAAGGGAACAGAATCATTTTAATGCTGGCTCTGTTCTAGTCACAGTGCTTTGACTAGAAACCAAGAGGTTTTGAGAAATACCTTAACTTGCCCAAATGATCTTTCTTTGTAACTATTTGTGACAACTCCATTAGTAAAGCTAATTCAGTATGTTAGTTCATATTCTATTGATGAAATTGGCTTGACACTGTGTTTTATCTGCTTGCATAAATAGAAAATGAGATATAACGTGTCAACATGTGGAAAAACTGACATAAAATGTCATCTCTGGAAGTTAAGATGCACAATTTCATTGTGATTAAATAGTACTTATTTAATAAGTAGGTATAAAGCAAAGTCAATGTGATGAAGTGTTTATCTGTTAATTTAAAATATAACTATCCTTTTTGATTGTTACCTCATTTGAAATCAAATTGAGAAAAACATTATTAATAATTAAAAAGTACATTATATTATTTATTCTCAAAGCTAAAGATTTGCAGTTAGTAAAGTAATTCCTGGAAATAGTTATACATTTTTAAAAGAGTGAATAGCATATGTAGTGATATTGAATACAGAGTAATAAATAAACAGATTGATTTGAAATTAGGTGATTTTTTAGCTTCTGATTAAGGAAACTTTAGGCTATAAAGGTTTAGGCTAAGGTTATAAAATAATCTTACAAATTAAGTCATCGTGAGATTTAGTGGCATCATTGTACCTGCCTCTTTTTTCTTCTGTGTGAGGTGATCCACTATGGGGTTTTTTAAGCCTAATTTCTTTTATAGTCTTTTATAGCTCCTCCCACAATGGAGCCAGCAGCAAAGAGAAGCTTGAGGCCAATCAGTACGGGTGCCTTGGTTCTTCCTGGAGTCCTGCTCAACTCACCCACTGCATTGGGCTTCCTTTACTCATTCTTTACTCTTGTGATTCCTGAACTTCTTCATCATGTGCCCAAAAGTTAGGAATAAATGATATACAAGTCCCAGAAACAGAGGGCGTACTGTGGGCTCAGTAACTGAGGGTTAAGGGCTGGCTTTGGGCCTAAACCGGGGTGCCACAATGAACCTTGAATGAAGGATGGGGAAAACATGTGAAGGAGCAAAGAGATTTTGAGGTGATGGAAAGATTCTGAAGGAATTTACATTTAATGATTTGTAGTTTCATAGTGATCAGAACCATAAGCTTTGTACTCAGATAAAATTTTAAGACAGTTGTACCACTCACTACTTTGTGATCTTATCACATAATAAAACCTCTTTAAATCCTTGTTTCTTCATCTATAAAATAGGAATGATAATAGTATATATGGGGTATGTCCAGAAGATATCCAGCCATATAATATGAAAAATAGAGACATTTATCGAAGAAGATACAAGAAACATTGTACATGGGTGCCTCAGTCCCCTTCAAAGTAGCCACCTGGGGACCTCACATGGTTCTCCCAATTGCCGTCAGCTGCCCTGTCATATTTTCCTCAGTCTCATCAATGGTCTGAATTCTCTTCTCTTTCAAAGGTGATTTTAGTTTTCAGAAAAGCCAGAAGTCACAGGGCTCCTACAGATCTGGGCTATATGGGGACTGACTCACCTGGGTGATTTGATGTTTTCCCAAAAAACTGCACATGAGAGGATCCAAGATGATGGAGGAGTAAGTGGGAGCTATACTAACCTCTTCCCAGGGCCAGTTTGGAATCACAACTAAACTGTAGGGAAATCATCTGGAATAACTAATGGAATACCTGGAGAAAAGCCTTATAACCACAGACAGATGGAAGAAAATACTTCATCACCACGTGACTGGTACAGAGTGTGGAAGAGACATGAGAGGGCTGTCTGGGCTCCCTTGGGTGGCAGCTGAAGTGCTGGAGTGAAATTCAGTGGCCGGGGGGGTTCACCCTGGGAAGTATGGGGTCTAAACCCCAAGCTGGGCTCCCCAGACTACAGCACCAGAGCTGGGAAAGAACCCAGATAACATCCAGCTGTGATATGAAAAGTGGCAAGGGTTTCTGTCTGCCAGGAAGAGATGGCTGGAGTCACAGAGAGACTTTTAAAGGGCCAACACACATAATCTTGTTTGCAGCCACTTACCCTGGACTCCAGCAAAGGTTGGGCAGAGTGGACTAGAGACACTTAAGGAGAGCCTGGGAACAGAGGCTTTGGGGAGAAAACTGAGAGAGAAACCACCAGGATCACTGTGCTGAGTCATCTCCATGTTGCAAGAGCCATCTTGCTCAGGCAGAGCTGTCCTGTCCAAGTGGCATCAGCCTGAGGGGAAGCAGTAGCCCCACCCACAGGAATTACTCTGCCCACCCTGTGGTGCTTAAGCCTGACTGCTGATTACAGATTGATTAGATTAACAACGGAAGGAGACAACAACAGACTGTGGATCACTGGTAGCCTGGAACAGGCTGCCTAGGGCCAGACTAGGACACCATCTGACATCACCAGGCGGGGATCCAGAAAGAGAAAGTACTCTCCAATTTGGTTCCTATCTTTTTCTTCTCACTCTCACTCCTTTAAAATTTTTTTATTTTTATTTATTTATTTTTAAATTTCTCCTTAAACCTAACATTATATGCTTCCCTTCCTTTACTATATTCTGCCTTCTTCCCTCCCATTTTTATTTATGTGGTCTTCTTTGTGATTTGCATTATTTTCTCTCCTGCATAGCTTTTTAACATTCATCCCTTGTCCTTCAAGTTTGTGCATATTAAATTACTAGTTTTTATATTATAATTTATTTCAAGTCTCATATTTTGCTCCTGCTCTCTCTTATTTTATTTTACCTTCTTCTTTCCTCTTCTTATTTTTGTTTTAAATTTTATTTTCCCTCTTGCTTTGATTTGTTTCCATTCTACTCTCTTACTGTTTCTCCCTGCTCTAGCCTCACAAAACCATTTTTATTGTCATTAGTCATCTCTCATTCTTTTTCCCATTCTTAAAAGACTCTTATTCTCTCTCTACCTTTATTAATCTGTGCTCATCGGTTGTGGGTATGATGGTTGTTGTTGCATTTTTCCAATTTTATTCCTAAATTTTCACTATTTTTGTATTTCAAATCTCACATTTTATTATCCCCCTCTTCTACTCCATTTTGCCTTCTTCCTGACCTTTCCTTTTTAATTTAAAATTTTAATTTTTCCCTGTCTTAGCCTGGTTTTCATCCCTTACTCTTAGTGTTCCTTCCCCCTTTATCATCTCAAAATCACTTCTCTTTCCCCAAGACATCTCTTAAGCTTTTCTTTTTTCCCTTTTATTCCCCCCAACCTATATTAATCTTTGCTCATTGTTGTTGATGACACTGTGGTGGATCTTTTTCTCCAGTTCAGTTCCTATTTTTTTCTTCTCTCACTCCCTTTAAAATTTTTTTTATTTTTATTTATTTGTTTTTAAATTTCTCCTTAAACCTAATACTATATGCTTCCCTTCTCTTACTATATTCTACCTTCTTCCCTCCCTTTTTATTTATGATGTAAATTTTCCTTTCTCTCTTTGTCTTGTCCCTATTCCCTATTGTTATTACTGCTCCTCCCTCTACCCTCTCAAAATTCTTTTACTTTCAGTTAGTCATCTCTTATTGGTATTTCCTTTCTCATGATAGTCTTAAGCTCTTTATAATCTGTCTCGTTTTCTGTTGACAGTGTGGTTGAGGGTGGGAGTTAACTATGCAGGTTTGTGTTTGTTTCCTAGACTGTTGGGTTTTGTTCTGGTAGCACCTGTACGACTACATATAAGATGTAGAGGGCAGAGTGACTCTCAGTCAGCCAGCCGGGGGGAAGAACTCACCAAAGAACAACCCAAAACAACTGAAACCCAGTTACAACCAGAGAGCCCACATAAACAGCATGAAGGACATGGAAAAGCATCAAGTTCAGGAGATCAAGGAGACTGCACCATTGAATCCCGTAAGTCTCCTGCCACTGAAGGTCACACCATGAAGACAGGGAGTCAAAGCAGATCAATCTAATATGCAGAAACAAACAAAAAGTGTCACTTAAAATGGGGAAACAAAGAAACAACTCCCAACCAAAAGAAAAGGAGGAATCCCTAGAAAGAGAGCTAAATGAAATTGAAGCAAGCAAACTATCAGACAGTGTGTTCAAATTAATGGTTATAAGGATGCTCAGTGAGCTCAGTGAGGACGACAAAGACCTCCAAGGAAGCTATAGGAAACTTATGCTAGCATGAAAAAAAGGACGTAGAAACTATCAATAAGAGCCAGGAGGAAATAAGGAATACAGTATCTAAAATGAAGAACACAGTAGGAGCAATTAAAAGCAGGCTAGAAGAAGCCAAGGGCCAAATCAGCAAGCTGGATGACAAGACAGGAAAAATTCCCAGACAGAGCAACAAAATGAAAAAAAAAGGCTCAAAAAGAACGAAGAGAGTTTAAGGGAGCTGCAAGACAATGTGAAACATAATAATGTCCAAATCATAAGGATACCAGAAGGAGAAGAGCAGCAAAGGACAGAAAACCTATTAAAAATGTTTTGACAGAAAAACCCCCTAACTTGATGAGAGAAAAAGTCGCAAAAGTCCAGCAAGCACAGAGGGTCCCAATCAAGAGGAACCCAAAGAGGTTCACTCCAAGACACATTGTAATTAAAATGACTAAATTTAAAGACAAAGAGAGAATCTTAAAGGCAGCAAGGAGAAACAGCTGGTAACGTACAAGGGAGGTCCAATAAAGCTAATAGCTGATTACTCAACAGAAACACTACAAGCCAGAAGGGAATGACAAGAAATGTTCCAAGTAATGAAGAGCAAAGGCCTACAACCAAGACTAGTCTACCCAGTAAGGCTCTCATTTAAAATGGAAGGTGAAATAAGGAGTTTCTCAGACAAAAAATAAAAAGCTAAATGAATTCATCTCCACCAAACCAGCATTGCAAGACATGCTAAAGGGACTGCTTTATGAAGATGAAGAAGAGAGAGAGAGAGAGAGAGAACAGAAAAAGGGAATAAATGGCAATGAATAAGTATCCATCAATAATCTTAAAGGTAAATCTTAAAGGTATTACATATTCCAATCAAAAGACATAGGGTAGCTGAATGGGTAAGAAAACATTACTCATATATATGCTGTCTATAAGAGACACACCTCAGAGCAAAAAATCCACACAGACTAAAAGTGAAGAGATGGGAAAATATTCCAAGCAAATGGACACACACACACACACACACACAAAACCCAGAGTAGCAGTACTTAGACAAAATAGATTTCAAAACAAAGGCTTTAAAAAGAGACGGAGAAAGACACTTTGTAATACTTAAGGGAAGAATCCATCAAGAAGACATAAACATTGTAAACTTATATGCATCCAGTGTAGGAACCCACAAATATATAAGGATAATCTTGAAGGACTTCAAGAAAGATAAGGAGCACACATATGGTAAGGGATTTTAACACTCCACTGTCAACAATGGATAGATCTTCCAACAAAGAATCAACAAGGATATTGTGGCACTGACCTACATTCTAGATCAAATGGACTTAACTGATATATACAGAACCTTTCACCCCAAAGAAGCAAAATATACATTCTTTTCAAATGCCTATGGAACATTTTCAAAGAGAGACCAGTAGATCACAAAAGAAGCCTCAACAAATTCAAGAAAAATTGAAATCATATCAAGCATCTTCTTGGATCAAAATGGCTTGAAACTAGAAACCAAACTCAAGGAAAAAAAACCCTCAAAAACATTCAAATTCATGGAGACTGAATAACATGCTGTTAAACAGTGAATAGGCTAACAGTGAGATCAAGGAAGAATCCAAAGGTTTCTGGAAACAGAAATGAAACACAACAGCCCAAAATCTATGGGATGCAGTGAAGGCAATCTGGAGAGGGAAGTTTATAGTAATACAGTACCACCTAAAAAACAAAAATTTCAAAAGAACAAAACACAACCTAACCCTACATCTACAAGAACTAGAGGAACAACAAAGGCTGGAGTGAGTAGGAGAAAGGAAATCATCTAGATCAGAGTCTACAAAAGTCTTCATCAAAATAAATGATATAGAGACTAAAGGAATAATTAGAAGGTTCAATAAATCCAGAAGCTGGTTCTTTGAAAAGGTAAACAAAATAGACAAGCCTTTAACCAGACTCATCAGGAAAAAAGATAGAGAGGGCCCAAATAAATAAAATCAGAAGTGAAAAAGGAGAAATTACAACCAATACCACAGAAATACAAAGGATTGTAAGAAATTACTACAAACAGCTATATGCCAAGAAACTTGACAACTTGGGCAAAATGGATAAATTTCCGGAATCATAATCTTAAAACTGAATCAAGAAGAAGCAGGAAACCTGAAGAGATCGATAACAACTAGTGAATATGAAGAAGTAATCAAAAAACTCCTGGCACACAAAAGCCCTGGAATAAACAACTTCACAGGTGAATTTTATACAACATTTAAGGAAGAACTAACTCCTGTCCTTTTCAAACAAAACATTCAAGAAGAGGGAAGACACCCAGGCTTGTTTTATGAAGCCAGTGTTACCCTAATTCCAAAAGCAGGTAAAGACACAACAAAGAAAACTACAGGCCAATATCATTGATGAACAAACTCTTCAACAATTTTTGGCAAACCAGATCCAGCAATACATTAAAAAGATCATACACCATGAGCAAGTGGAATTCATCCCAGGATTGCAAGGATGGTATAATATTTACAAATAAATAAATGTAATATACCGCACAAAGAATATGAAAGACAAAAATCACATGATCATATTAATAGATGCTGAAAAATCATTAGATAAAGTACAGCACCCATTTATAATAAAAACCCTCAGTGAAGTGGGAATAGAGGGGGCATACCTCAACATAATAAAAGCCATATATGAGAAACTTACAGCCAACATCACACTCAATGGGCAAAAACAAAAAGCTTTTCCCTATAAAAGCTTTCACCACTTTTATTCAACATGGTATTGGAAGTTCCAGTAAACAAACTGGACTACATCAAATTGAAAGGATTGTGCATGGGTAAAGAAACCATGAGCAAAATGAAAAGGAAACCAACTGTATGGGAAAATGTATTTGCCAGTGATAGCTCGGACAAGGGCTTGATCTCCAAAATATATAAAGAACTCACACGACTCCACTCCAGGAAGACAAACAGTCCAATTAAAAAATGGCCAAAGGACCTGAACAGACACTTCTCCAAGGAATACACATACACAGGGCCCAGAGACATATGAAAGGATGCTCAGCATCACTAGCCATCAGATAGATACAAATTAAAACCACAGTGAGATACCACTTCACACCAGTCAGAATGGCCATCATAAACAAATCAACAAACAACAAGTGCTTGCGAGGATAGAAGGGAACCCTAGTGCACTGTTGGTGAGAATGCAGACTGGTGCGTCCACGGTAGAAAACTATAGAATTTCCTCCAAAAACTAAAAATGGAACTATCTTTTGACCTGGCAATTCCACTGCTGGAATTATACCCTAAGAATCCTGAAACACCAATTCAGAAGAACCTATGCACCCCAATGTTCATAGCAGCACAATTTACAATAGCCAAGTGTTGGAAGCAACCTAAGTGCCCAACAGTAAATGAGTGGATCAAAAAACTGTGGTATATTTATACAATGGAATACTATGCAGCAGAAAGAAAGAGCCACTACCCTTTGTGACAGCATGGATGGAACTGGAGAGCATTACGTGAAGTGAAAGAAGCCAGGTGGTGAAAGAAAAACACCATATGATCTTACCTATGACAAAAACCTAATCAATAAAACAAACAATTAAGCAAAATAGAAGCAGAGGCATGGAAACAAGGAACAGACTGACAGCACTCAGAGAGAAAGAGGGTAAGAGATAAGGAGGTTAAGAAAGGGAAGGGTCTAATCAACACACATGTATAAATGACCCATGGACATGGACAACAGGGTCAGGATTGACTGTGAGAGTGGGGTTTGGGCAGGACGGGGGAGAGCAGCAGGGGAAAATTGGACAACTGTTAGAGAACAACAATTTTTTAAAAAGCCTGTGTCATGACAAAATGTGGTATACTGTTTAAATTAAAAACTATGTTAAAAACAAGCACATATAATTTGATACAAAAAATACAAAAAAATAAGTCTGCACAAAACTTGTTGAATGAGCTGGGGAGTTGTCCTGATGAAGCTGTCAATCACCAGTTGCTCATAACCGTGGCCTTCTGAATCTGAGATAGCTTCAGTGGTGGAATTTTCAAGCTTAAAGCAAAACTCGATTCAGATTCCTTGCTCAGTCATTTTGAATGCAGTAGCCACAGAGTACACATGCTCACTGAAGGGTGACTACTGCCCGCACTGGCTAGTACACTGAAGTTGACATTGTTCATGCATTAGCACTCCAGTCCACTTTCCTTGGCTGCCAGGATAGATGGATGCTGCACAAACTGTTTCATTATATCAATAATGGCTGAACTTTTTCCAATCAGACCTTGTATTTTATAGAGTTCCTGTGAAATCTAAAAATAAGGTGATAATACATAGAAAGCGCTTAATAAAGATGTAGGCATACTATATTATATATGGAGAATATTTCATCAATAGAGGAATAATGAAGTTTGTAATTGGATCATCTTAAGATGATGAGATGGGTAGGTTGGGCTTGAGGACATGAGACTCTTCAGAAAAACACAAATTTAAAAAGCACCGCATACAAGGATCACTAGTGGGAATGAAAACACAGAAGTTGGAGTGGGTGCTTCTGCCTTGGTACCAAGCGACAATGTTTCCCAGCAGTGCCTGCGCCTTAGACGTGCAGAAATGTGAACATTCTTGCAACATTCTCAGAGTAGATGGGAAAATACATTACTGCTAATAGGGGCATCTGATGAGTCTAGAGGAGATATAGTGAAACTCGTTCTCTCATTATTTCTTCTATTTCTTTCAAATTATGTACTTTTTAAAAAACTGAAGGAAAGCATTTAATGGAATAGCTCCCATGTTATTGGCAGTAATTATTTTCTAGTGTTACTTGCTTCAGAAAGAATCTACCTGAAAATTATAATGAAAACTTGATTATTTTTCTCTTTAAGGTTATTAACTCTCATAATTACACTAGAGTTTAATCAAGAACATAGTTTGAAAGTGTGGGATATGAATGAGAAAATTCTTTTAATTCAAGTGCCTAATTATTACACTTTTGGGATTTTGGTTTTCTTAGTCTTTTGAATGTGTTAAAAAATCGTACCTATAAAATAACTTTTCTTTTGAGCCATATAAACACCTCCGTCTGTAGCTAAGCTAAGGGAACAATAATAAAATTTTAATTTTTTTAAAAAAAAGTTATGGAGTGTGTATTATGGCATTTATTTGTGTATGTTATACAGATTCATTTAATAAACATATTGGATGTCTATTATGTTCTTAATTGTGCTATTTATATTTTGTTTATCTTCCATTTCATACGTCTTTTCCTTACTTCATCTTTCTTTATGTCTTAAATTTATTTTCCTTTCCTTTTGTCCTCTTTCTTGCCAAATATCTCTCTACTTGCTCTTGTGATCATTTACAAGGTGTTGGTAAATGGCTGAGAACATGAACTTTTATGTTGAGATAGAGATGAACTAAAATTCCAGCTTTTTCATTTAGGTTTTGGGACCTCAGATAAGTCACTCAAATTTTATAACTCACAACGTTTTTATCTTTGGTTGGGCATACTAAACATATCTACCTTGTAGTGTTATTACGAGCATTTAATGAGGTAATTCATGTTTAAGGGCTTAACACAATGCCACAGACATTGTGAACAATCAGTAAGTGGTAACTATTATTATTTTTTTGCCCCTGGACAAGAATAAAGCCTCTATATACACTTACTAAATTCCAAACATAGACATGTAAACACCCCCCCAAAATACATAGCCATTCCCACACATTCCCCATACACCTTAGATTTCTAAGCATCTGATGAATCTCTTATTAACCTGTAATACTTTTGTCTAAAATCAGTTTATTTCTTATTTTTTCAAGGCATAATTCATTTCAAAGCTGATTAGGCTCTTTAAGTTCAGCTTTTCTGTCTTTTGCAGTCACTCTCTGAACTCGTCATTTCTTAACACCTTGAAGTGAGATGTGGAAATATGAGGACGTAAAGCCCATACTCACCTGTTTTGTTTCCAGTAAAATGACCTGCTAGGTGAGGAGACAGAGGCTGTTGCTGGAAAGTGTTCAGAGAATGTATGCTAGCGCACACCTAATGTTTTAAGAGACTCTTTGGTAAAATGACATATGCCTTGTGAAAAGAATTTACACAAGGCATGTCATTGGGGTCATATGTCACACCTAACGCAACTAGAGAAATCTGTGGTAGCAGAGCACAACCTGTGCAGTTGTTTGTGCCCACAGAGCAGACAAGAGTGGGCTTCGTGTAACAGAATTAGTTAAAAGTCATAAGCACTGTTCATTTTCCAAAGTATAGTAGTTCAAATAGAACTGGAAATACACGATTGGGCAGGTAAAAGAGATGTAGTACAAGTCTCTCAGAAAGATATTTATTAATTTTTTATTTACTTTTAATCCTGGTTAAGATAGTGCTAACTTTCTGCCTATCTTATGTTTTTCTCTGCTAGGTGTGTAGGCTGCTCCCTATGGATTTATATTAGGTGTCCCTATGATTTATATTAGCTCTTGACTAATCCCAAGAAATGCTGACCTGTTTAGCAATACATGCAAAAGGCCCTTTCTCTCCTTTAAGCTCTCCTAACTTCTTCTCTATTCTTGTAAAAATGTATATACCCTGTCTCGTCCCCTCTTTGCTTCAATCAAACTTTAATGAAGAACCATGTTACCTGCCTTTTTTTGACTTTTAAACAAGCCTAATGTACATACAGAAAATGACAAAAATTCTACAGCTTCATGAATTTTCACAAACTGAAACCCCCACACCAGTATCTAGAACACCCAACCAAAACCCCAAATCTTCAGTGGGCCCCTCAAAACCTCCTCGTGTGCCTCCCAGTCATTACACTCATCTCTAGGAATAGCTTTCCTGACTTCCGAGAGCAAAGAGGAGGGTTACCTGCTTTTGTACTCATGTAAATGAGATGATGCCATGATCTACACTCCTTTATGTCTTGCTCCATTTCACTGCAGTTTTGACAGAGGAAGTAAAGAACGTTCCCACCATTATATCTCTCTGTCAACATTAGATTCAGTTATTTAAATTTGCTTTGTAAGCTATTCAGTATTTAATTTTTAATTCAATAATTATTTCACAAAATAATAACATTTAATACATTTTAATGAGGTTTAAAATAAATATTACATTTTTAAAACAATTCCTACAATTTCTTAGAAAGTGGTAAAGAAAACATTACCTTTAAGAATTTTGTCATCTTGGTCATGTTCTCATCATTTTAAACAATAATATACTTTATTTTTAGAGAAGTTTCAGGAAAATTAAGTAGAAAGTACAGAGAGTTCCTGTTTATCTCCTGCCCTCACCCACACACAGCCTCTCCCACTAATGACATCCAGACCCAAAGTGATGGGTACATTTGTTACAATCAATGAACATTCAGTGATGCGTTATTATCCTCGGAAGTCCACAGGGTTCACTCTTGATGTGCATTCTGTGGGTTTGGAGAAATGTATAATAATATGTATCCAGCAGTACCACATCATACGGAAGAGTTTCACTGCTTGGAAAATCCTCTGTAACCTGCCTATTCTCTCTTCCCTCTGGCCTAATCCATGGCGGCTACTGATATCTTGACTGTCTCCGTTGTTTTGCCTTTTCCAGAGGGTCATGTATTGGAATTTTATACTATGCAGGCTTTTCAGCTTGGCTTTTTTCACTTAGTAATATGCACTTAAGCTCACTCTTAGTCTTTGTACCACTTGACAACTCGTTTCTTTTAAGCACTGAATAATATTCCATTTTCTGTATGTACTACTGTGTATTTATTTATTCACCTACTGAAGGGCCTCTTGGATGCTTCCAAATTTTGGTCTTTTTAAATAGAGCCGCCTTCCTACCAGCAATGGATGGGAGTTCTGTTGCTCTATATTCTTGCCAGCATTTGGTGTTGTCAGTGTTTTGGATTCTGACTATTCTAATAGCCAACATTGAGGTTCTAGAATATTATTTTTCTTAGAAAATGGTTATAGAAAATGGTTTCAGGTAACTTCTCAAGGGCTTTTGATTATACTCAATTATTTAACTCTCATTAGAACTAAATTCAAATATTCTTTGTAGCCAGAATATCCTCGTTGTGGTTATTTTTGTGATTGTTGGAGCTGGAGGGCCATAAATATATTAAAATTATGAAATAAATAAAATAATAAGGTTGAATCAAAAAACTATCTAGTGAAAATATTGCTACATAGGACTTCTATACCGGCCAGACATTGGGTGCTTG
This sequence comes from Mormoops blainvillei, assembly GCA_004026545.1. Classification (NCBI taxonomy): domain Eukaryota; kingdom Metazoa; phylum Chordata; class Mammalia; order Chiroptera; family Mormoopidae; genus Mormoops; species Mormoops blainvillei. The sequence goes on from PVJD01009756.1 coordinate 27,479, forward strand.
ATTAATGCATATAAACATTAGATATGACTGCTATAGTATATTTTGTCTTCCAAGCAACATCATTTTAATGACTATTTCAGTTTTAATCAGCATGTTGAAACAATACTGCTTAATTGCCTAATTCCATCAGTTTCTGTGCTGAACACTGAAGAGAAGGAAAATTATATTCTTCAGCTTATTCTCTAGGATAATTTCAAAATACCTAAAACAAAAGTGCAGGACTTAGAAAATTTTATTTTTTCTCTTTTGGATGTCATTTTTTAAAAATATTTTGCTAAGAGTGAGAACACATTTGGTTTTTGTGACTTAGCTATTGATGACAATATGTTATAGAAGTCACAAAGTCTAGAGTCAATAAGTTCTAGCGTACACACAAGCATTTGAAAAAGCTGATAGGCTTCTTGATTGCACATTGTACCCATTTCCAAAAATTAGTGCTGCCTGATTTGTCTACCCCCATGTTTTACCTTTTGAAATGATTCTAGGCCTCTGTAAAAAAAGCTTCTGACTGACATTTCAGGAAAATTTTCCCCAGGTCAATTAGTCGGATGTATCTTTCTGAACCTACTCAATATACTTCAACAAAAACCAAAAAGAAAATGACACTTTTTATACACAGAAACTAGTTTGGGTGAGGGAGGGGAATAGCATTTTCCCACTGCTAAAACATATAATTAACTAATAGATTTGGGTGAGAAAGTTTTTCTTCTCAACATTGGCTATGTGCCTAGGCATAAACTGTTAGGTACTGTTTTTCAAAATGAGATATTTATTGCAACATTTACGTAGTATTTTCTTTTTATACATTTATGGGTGGTATACTTCATCATTTTGAACTCCCTGGGCTTTCAAAGTGGGCTGCAAATGCGAAATTTAAATGATACCACTTTGGACAATTACATGCTAATATAGGAATGAACAAATACCATTTGATGTTGGAGCTTTTTTTTTTTTAGCATTACTTGAAGTCATCTTTTGGCTTTTAAGCATGATAGCAGTGTGCTTCACTGGTACCGAAGTGGAAAATAACCAGTTCATAAATTTTCTAGCAAACTCCACACACAAACTGTTTATGAAATATAAAATAACACATTTAGCAAAGTCAAGGATGATTTCAGCTGAGTAGGTTCTAGTTCTTCCATACATTTAAGTAGAAAGTGAATTTCCAATACCAAGGGATTTTAAGTTTACAGTGGAGTATGTGTGTATCTGTATGCACACACACTCTTTGTATAGAAATAGAGAAAGTATATTTAAAATAATAAAATGATGTGATGATACGAAAGGATTGTTTCCTTCCCCATGTCAAGATGAATTTTTCAACTTCACAGGAATTGGGTAAGAGTAGAAGTTTTGAATTGCATTATGTCTTTGAACAGGTATCTGGATAAACCAAATGATGTTTGAACTTGTGTTAACTTTGGCCGCATTTACAGAAAATGTTTCCAAATCCAGTTCATTATCTATATTATTATTATTATTTTTAAATCTTAATAACTGACAGCAGCAAGAGTCAGAAATGTTCAGAGTATCGTGACCAATATCTGTGTTCTTTACTGTATTTTCAGGGCATCACAGTTTAAGTGTGACGTGGTTGTAGATTAGTGTACTGCACTGTGTAAAATTTTCGTGATCTACCGCAGCTTTTAGATTCTTCATTCTGAACAGCCCGTATGAGAGCTTAGGGGATCTGCGGTCCCATTCGACAGAACAAGGGACTGTGGTTAGAGATTCAGCCTAACGTAAAAAATTAACTGTGCATTTCAAGAGTTCTTTGAAATAATAACACCTGAGTAGTTTATCCATTTCATTTGGATAAATGAAATCTTTCATTTGGTTTGAGTTAGGAAGAAACTGTTAAATGCCAACTCATTACCCTGAGATAGTCCTTAAGATTTTAAATTCTTCCCTTTGTAGAAAGGGAATATGATTATATAATCACTGTGATTAAAAAGACTTTTCAGAGTTTCCTGAGAAACACAGTGATGTCACAGGTACAAATAATTCTAGTGTGGGTTAAGATCACTTGAAATGTAGAATAAGAGGGGCCAAGCAAAATTAGCTTTATGGTGCTTATGAAAAAAGACTTTGATTGCTTAAAACTTTTGTGTATTGTTTTCTGTCCTCATCATAGGCTTTGAATGGTTAAAATTCAATTAGTATTGGAGGTGAAATATATTATTATTTGGGATTTATATTCAAACAAATGTTTGTGTAAAAACTATAAGCACATGATAATCATTGCTCAGTTTTTCTTATTTTGTGTCTCAGTGAAAGATTTCTTTTGATCACAAAATTTAAATTTATTCATAGTAAGTCTTTTTAGTACTAATTACCTAGAATTTCTCCATATTACAGTAATAATCCTAGGCATCATAATGCTTTTCACTTTAAAGTATGTATATGGGTGTGTGTGTATGTATATGTATATATATATGCACACATACATGTATACATATGTACACATGTGTATAACACATGTGTATATGTATGTGTATACATATGGCAGAATATATACACGCATATACATATATGTACATATATATACGGGGTGTGTGTGTGTGTGTGTGTGTGTGTGTGTTCTGTCATTGGCCCTCACAGTCCTACACGGAAGGGCAAGTAAGTGGGTATATTATGCCACTTGACAACAAATGTGTATAAAATTTAAGTATAGTATAATGTAGCAACATAGATGAATCTAGAAAACATGAGTGATGTAAATTAGATGCAGAATAGTATAACATGACAGGATAAAATATTATAAAATATAATATATAATCATTAATATATACTATATATTTTATATACAAACATGTATATACAATAAATAAAAAACATACATAGAAATGATAAAAACCTAAAATACTGGTTATCTCTGGGAAGCACAGGGGAGAGGGAATGGAACTGGGAAAAATTCACAATGCTTCAAGTGTATTTGTATGGTTTTATTACATGAAACAAAACTGGAGGAAAAAGACAAGAATGGGTAGTATTTACACAAGTGGAAAAAATAGGAAGAACTTCAGGGGTCTTTCATTAGTGTCATGAGAAATTAAGCATAGAAAGTCAAATAAATACTGTAAATATTTTTGTAGGAGAGTAATGAGAAATAAGATTTCTTAATAAGTTGATGTCAGAATATTGATATTAATTGAAAATTAAGTAGAATTACTTAGATTTGATAGTGTAGGCCAATGGGAGTCATTGTAGTTTCTTGGTGGGTTACTAGGCCTGTTTTTCTAGTAAATTGACATCAAATGGATTATTTGACCTTGATTATAAAATCTTTATCCAGAGAATTTGATCTTCTTAAAGGGACTAGTCAAACAGGTGCCACGAATATGTAAGACCGGCAGGATACAAGCTCCCAGAACAGTCTGGGGCTAGCAGCTACAGATGCATGCCTTTCGATATTTTAAAATTCAAACGTAAATATTTTGTTGGGCTCACTAAACATTCCTGCAGATGCAGTTATAAAGAGGAAAAAAAACATTAAATTACAGACAAAAAGTCCCATTAATATATATGACTATCCTCATGTAACTAAGCATTTCTGGGCAAATCAAAGTGTGATTTGACATTTAATTGAATTGAGTGTACACTATGTGAAAAATAGTAAACAAGGTGTTGGGAGGCACAAAAGATATAATTTGACTAAAATATAGCCCTATGGAAATTTGTATTTCATATAGGAGTTAAAATACATGCATTAAAACAAAACAAGGTAAACAAAGGAGTATGAAAATAACAACACTGATAGCCCAGTAACTCCGCAGCGGTTTACTCTGTGTTCTATGTATCTTTCATAGTCTGTAATTTAAAAATATGTAGGAATGTGAAACTGGAAAATAGAAGCATAATTTAGATTGTATTTGCCTTTTATGAAAGATAACTGTTTATCAGTATATTTCATGTTCTTTTGAGTAATTTTAGATGTCAAAAGTTTTAATTTGGCTTTCCGTTACTAATTATAAGACTTTTAACTTTTAGGGCAGTAGTTATGATGGTGTTCCCAATAATAATATCTAAGTCAAAATTTTTAATTTTCTCTGTTCCAGACAACAGTGGATGAATTTTCTTGATGTGGATAAATCTACAGCCTTACATTTAAAAAATTTATAATCTTAGGTGGGACTCAATACCTCTAAATTTATTAATATAATATTAGTAATATGAATACTACAACATGAAAGTATGTATTTCTATGGGTATGATCATTCTTTGAAGCTTAATTTTTACTATTTTTGTATAATTCACAGGGAGTGTGATATTTTAAAATGTCTCAATTCTTCTAAATTTTCCTTTGATCTTTTCCACAGTGAGTTTAAAAATGTATGTACCTCATTTATTTTAAATAACCACATTAAGAACTTTGATTATATTACGCACTTTAAGAAAAGGGCCTCTTTGCCACTTTCATAAGCGTGTCTCCCTTAACTTTCTTCAGAGAAAGGAATGTATGAAAATCAATAGCAGAATTTTCAGAAGATGTAAATTTACTGTTTCTGAGTTGCTAATGAATTACAACAAAGTATTAAATAGAACTTATACTGAATATACTCTGAATTGCTATTTATTGTGAGGATGACATTTAATTTAATATTTGGAAGGAGAGAAACACTGGGTAAGAGGAACAATCTTGTGAAAATTCAGTGTACAGAAAGAAATTCAATAATCTTGGGTTAGGGAGAATAGGTTTATAAGCAGAGGTTGTACCAGGGAATAGGATAAAAAAGAATGAAATTTCATAGCTATAATTTGCCATCACAAAAGTAAAAGAAAATATAACCATAGGTTATGCCTAGTGTTAAAGCATAGGGAGGGTCACGACCGTTAATGGAGCATATGCGATTTAGTGACTGTGAGCTTTCAGTTTGGAAACTATTAGAGCCCTCTGTGGAATGTCCAAGGAAGGATATTTAGGAGGCACCTGGGCACACACACACAGGTGCAAACACAGGTTTCGGGTGCAGAGTAGAGATGGGACGAAGTATATGGACACATTATTATATGGATGGTGATGGAAGCTGCAAGTGCCCTGGTGATGGGACCCACGTGTTATGTGCTTCGTTTCCCACGTGGTACCTGCCTGTGGCAGGGACTGGGCAATGGTTGTTGAATAAATGACATGAAGATTGTTGAATCTGTGTAGCAAGATTCCCAACTCAACAGAATAAGAAATAGCATTGGCAGAAATTTTTTTCTATCAAATGACATAGATTCCTAATATATATTTTCTAACTCAGCAGTTCTCAAACATTTTTACCCCAGCACCCTTTTATCTAAAAATTATTAAGGGGCCCAAAAAGGTTTCATTTGTGTGCATTATAGCTATTGATCATCCACATTAGAAATAAAAAGTAATAAAATTTTAAAATATTTATTTACTAACTCATTTAAAAAGGGTACCCCCAAGGGTCTGCGGACTATACCTAGAATCACTCTTCTATATAATATCTCTCCATGAGGACTATTTTTTGAAGAAGGAAAAAATACTATTGTAAAAACATGTAGGCAAACTATACTGTTAGATGAGATCAACTATTATTCCATTTGAAAGTTTGGTGTAATTGCTTTAAGGAATCCCTAGATAGAGAAAATGTTATGTTTCTCCATGGCTTGATTTCCTCTCAATTTTCTTTCTTTTGTATTTTTCTATAAGATTATGATTAAAATCAAATTTAGTATAGTTTTAAAAACTTGTCAAAAGAGTCATTGTAGGGTATAATACAAAAAGTGGATAATTTTAATAGCCCATGTACTAAAAATAAATTCCTTTTCCCGGGACATTACCCTGTGGTCTTCAGTATTTAAAAATGAAAATGGTAGGCCCTGGCCAGGTACTCTGTTAGTTAGAGCATCAGCCCCAAAATATGCCAAGGTGGCGGGTTCAGTCCCTGGTCAGGGCACTACAAGAATCAAGTGAGTGAGTAAATAAGTGGAACAACAAATCTCTCTCTTTCTCTCTCTCTCTCTCAAATCAATATATTAAAAAAATGAAAATGGTAGAGCTGTTATTGGATCTGCATTATAGTACATTAAACTACAATATTTTTATACTGGAGAATGACTTTTCATACTGCCAATTAGATGCAGTCTTTCACTGAAATCTTACTCCACATGCTTCAGGCTCAGTTTTGCTCTAGTCTATTTTTCAGGTATTAAAGACTTTAAGCTTTATTTTTCAGAACGCACTTTCATTTAGTGTTTGCCATATGCTGAGTTAAAGGCATGGCAGGTATCACATGACTGAGATGAGTTCTGCTTTGGGTTCCGTTCATGGCCATGATAGCCTGCAGGGCATACATATTATGTCAGCAAGCTTGAGTTGAATACCTACTATTTTGCAAGACAGCAGGTCAGCCTTTCTGATAAACAATGAAGATATATAAGATAAACTCTCTTCCTTCAGGAAAATTGAAATTTAGTGGAAAGCCAAGTCCTTTGAGTTGACACTTAGTAAGATATATCAGAATGAATTTGTGATTAGAATTAATAATGGAGATATATACAAATAATCGTTCTGTTGGAGCCCAGTGGACAGAATGACACCTTCTGACTGGGAAACTTAGGAAAAGGAGAGAAGGCATTTGATCAGATCTTTTTGGGAGTGAATTAGATTTTACTTGGTGATGATGTGGTTTATGCATTCCATTCCAGTAGGAGGATGGGAAGGAAGTGTACTGAGGAGCAAAGTACTGCACTTGACATGTTCGAACAGTGGCAAGTTGGCAGTGGGACACAGAGGGAGAGGTAGCTGGCGAGGGTGGTCTTGAAGTAGTGGCAGTGTGGTTGTGGCAGGGGCTGTGATAATGAGCAGAGTTTAATCTTTGGAATGTTCCCCCTAGGTCTTTCCCCCCTGCCCCCAGATTTACTGAGATATAAGTTCAAGGTGTACAGTGTAATGCTTTGACATATATACCACAGTAAGCTTAGTTAACACTTCCCTCACTTCACACAGTTTGCATGTGTCTGTGTGTGTGTGTTGAGAACTTTTGAGATTTACCCTCTTAGCAACTTTCAAATATATAATACAGTAACGTAAACTATAGTGACCTTGCTGTACACACTACATCCGCAGAACTTATAAGTAGAAGCTTGAACCTTTGACCGCCTTCACCAAAAGCTCCCAATTCCCTGCTGGTAACCGCCAGTCTAATCTCAGTTTCCATGTTTTTTTTTTTCTTCTCTTTTTTTTTACTCTGCATATAATTAAGGTAACACAGTATTTGTCTTTCTCTCTCTGGCTTATTTCAGTTAGCATCAAGTTTCATCCATGTTGACATATATGGCAGATCTCCTTTTCGAAGGCTGAATAATAATGTATCATTATGTATGTATACCACATATTCTCTGTTCTGGCAGTGGACACTTTGGTTGTTTCCTCATCTCGGCTATTGTAATATTGTAAATAACGCTGTAATGAACATGGGGGTGCAGGAATCTCTTCAAAATAGTGTTTTCATTTTCTTCAGATATACACCCAAAAGTGGAATTGCTGGATCATATGGTAGTTTTATTTTTAATTTTTTGAGGAACTTCAGTACTGCTTTCTACCAGGTCTTTTTAAACTCCTAAGTCAAGGGTAACCAAAGGATACAATTTTTGGTCTATTTTATAGTCCTGAGACACATCTTCAAACTGCTCTCTTTCCTTGCTTTTTCTGTGTCTTTGATGGTGTACAGGCTTCTGAGCACATCCAGTGTGGATGGTCTCTGCTGACATTCTTCAGGGAGATAAGGTTTAAAAATGAGAAAGTGATGTTTAAAATTTTTTTATTGGGCCAGTGTCATTACAAAGGCTTAATTTAGTCATTGCAGCAATCCTGATACTAACACTAATGCATGTATTTATCTCATTCGCTCATCCTCATACTTTCTGAGGTTGAAGCTCTTAGCATCCCCATTGTACAGATGTAGAATTAGTCTTGGAGAAGTAGCTGACAGAGTTGGGATCTGAATTCACTCAACCGTCATGCTGTACTACCTCCCACAACCTTGTGGAAGTGGCTCCTATTATTATATCTCTTATTTATAAATAAGGAAACTAGGACACATGGAGATTAAATAATCTGCCTATATTTGTATACTTCCACAAATGGCAAAGCTAGGATTTTAGCTTGTATCTGCTGTGCTCCCAAAGCTTTTCTTCTTTCCATGACATCATGCTGGCAGCTTATGTTGGACTAGTTTTACTTCCTGAGGACATTTCAGTTCTCCCACATTTGGGTTTAGAATCACAGGAAAATATCCTGGCATACAACTGTGTAGCAAGTGTAGCAAGTGATGCTACACAATTGTGTGCTCTTGCAGGCATAAGTGCATCTCTGATTTAAGCAAAACTATCGTATGGCAGTCCTCGCAACAGAAGACCGAATTCTTGGGCTCTAATTTTTTTCCATTTGCAAATACAGAAGATTTTTCTTTTTTGCAGGTGGTCTAGTTTAGTGATTTTCATTCTTTGGAAGCAGCCCTGTTAGAATCAACTTGGGAACATTGAACATACACACACAGACACACAGATATGTTCCTGGGATTCTGATTCATTCAATATGTACCAGGTGGTGCCCAGTAATCTGTTTTCTAAAACCCTCTTGGCTGAGGCAGTCTAGCACAATGGTAAAAGGCCGGGTCTCTGGAGCCAGATCTCTTTCTTCCAAGCTGTATAGCTTTGGCAAGTTATGTGGCCTCTTTGTGCCTTCTTTAATCATATATATTTGAGTTCCCCATATACTGTCGTTATTTCTAATTGACTTCACAGGAGAGAGAAAGCAGCAGTGGGGAGGGAGACAGGGAGACAGAGAGAGAGAAAGAGAGAAAGGGGGAGGGTGGAGAGAGAAGGGCATCGATCAGTTGGTTGCCTCCTGCACATGCCCTGATCAGGAATCAAACCTGCAACCTTTCGATGTTTAGAATGACGCTCCCACCATCTTAGCCACCTGGCAGGGCTACATTGTGGTTATTACGTATAGTCTGGCTTGAGAAACATTGGTCTAACACAATGATTTTCAGCTGGTGTGCGGCAAGAATTTTTGAAACATGCAATAGCTGACTATGTGGTCAGGGGCATGGACCTCTTTTCCCTTAGACTGTCAAATAAAAAAATGGCAACAGACAATGCAACAATAGCTATGTAGTGTGAATGAATCAAAATACAGTATTTTGCCATGTATACTTTGCTCCCGTGTATAGTGTACACCCACGTTTTTGGCCAAAACTTGCAGGAAAAAAAATCTTTCTTTTTAATTTTTTAATTCAATTTTTATTTATTTATATTTAGAAACAAAACTGATTAGCATATTCCAGGGTATTATTTTGCATATGGATATTGTTATTGTTTTCTAGAGTTACACTTTTAATGTATAAGCATAAATAAAGGAATTAGAAATATTTATATAAATACGGAATTGGTACTACCCATTATAATGCACATCCTTATTTTTCTCTCAAACACGGGCAAAAAAGTGTGCATTATACATGGTGAAATACAGTATGCCTATTTTTTGTCAGCTTGGCAAAAATATATATTTTTGGTGTGCCGTAGAAGTTTGGCAATTTGTTTATGTGTGCCACAAGATGAAAAAGGTTGAAAATCGCTGGTCTGGAAGATACGATAAGTTAAAGAGATATTGAGAGATGGGTAAGGAAATTTGTGAATCTGAGGCACTGTTTCCTTGGCTATGTGAAGAGAAAGATAACTACAGTGAGTAAACACGGGACAATTCTATTGTGGACCCTTCGATGAACAATGAACCATGTGCATTGTTCAAATATTAAGTAAAGCAGCACGAGTTAGACCTAGGAAATTAAAATCAGGATGATTTGTAAATAGAATTAACTGAATTTCATTCTTAAAATGATTACAGCACAAGTGCTTAGCAAGCACATTAATATTGTAATCACATTGCATGAGGGGTGTTTGATCTAATTAAATGAAAAAACAACAGCTCTTAATTACTGTGTAGCATTTACTGTACACAATTACACACAACTTATCCTGGCAGTGAATCTTTTAAGCAATAATGTTATGGACTCATAGGACCTTGGAGCTTGTGAAAACCTGACAAGTTGTTCATTTTTACAGGTGAAGAAACTGAATGCCAGAGAGGTTAAGGTGACTAAAAACCTTACAACTGGTTAGTTGCCAAATCAAAGCTAGGAGTCAGACTTTTAAATTTTTGGTTCTAATCAAAACAGTAGTAAAACTAGCCTTCATTAAAGTAGTTCCAAGAATTCAGAACGTTAACTCTTAACACACTGGCTGGGAGATGTTGTGTTGTAAAAGAAAGAAAATGGTCTTTGGAGTTTTTCAAGACCTCAGTTGAAAGACTCTCTCATTTACTGGATATGTGGCTGACGTACATCACTTAGCTTTACTAAGCTTCAGTTTTTTCTTTTCTGTAGATATAGATTACAGTAAAGCTGACCCTTGTCATTCATGAGCCTAGCTTTCATGTTTCTATATTTGAGAGCGGCTTCTACGTTCCATGATGCTTAGCAAACCATGTACTTCGGTAAGTGAATTCCTTAGCTAATGAGTGAGTTTAATCAGCTACGCAAATTTTCTCTTGAAAATATAAAAACCTCTATTTCTTTTTTTAAAGTATATTTTCTTGATTATGCTGTTAACAGTTGTCTCAATTATTTTCCCTTTGTCCCCCTCCACCTAGTACCCCACTTCCCTCCGGCAACCAGCGCCTGCCTCCGCCCCACTGTAGTTCATGTCCATAGGTTGTGAGTGTAAGTCCTTTGGCCTCTCCCTTTCCTATTCGGTTCTTAACAATCCCTCTGTCCATTTTGTTCCTACCAATTAAGCTTCTTCAACCCTACACCATTTCACCCTTTCTCACCCTTCTCCATCCGAGGTGATAACCCTCCAGATGATCTCCATACCTATGATTGTGTTCCTATTCTAATTTTGCTTAGTTTGCTTTTGTTTTTGTTTTTTAGATTCAGTTGTTGATAGTTGTGAGTTTGTTGTCATTTTAATGTTCATAGTTTTGATCTCCTTCTTTTTCTTAAATAGGTCCCTTTAACATTTCATGTAATAATGGCTCGGTGATAAGGAATTTAGCTTTTTCTTGTCTGGGAAGCTCCTTATCTGTCCTTTCATTCTAAATGATAGCTTTGCTGAATAGAGTCATCTTGGTTGTAGGTCCCTGCTTTTTATCACTTTGAATATTTCTTGCTTGCCCCTTCTTGCTTGCAAAGTTTCTTTTGAGAAATCAGCTGACAGTCGTATGGAAACTCACCTGTAGGTAAGTGCTTTTCTCTTGCTGCTTGTAAGAGTCTCTCTTTATCTTTAACCCTCGGTATTTTATTTATTGTGTGTCTTGGTGCAGTTCTCTTTGGGTCCAAATTAATTAGGACTCCCTGTGCTTCCTGGACTTGCGTGTCTATTTCTTTTGCCAAATTAGGGAAGTTTTCTTCCTTTATTTTTTCAAATAAGTTTCCAATTTCTTGCTCTTTGTCTTCTCCTTCTGGCACCCCTATGATGTGAACTTTGGATCTCTTGAAGTTGTCCCAGAGACTGCTTATGCTACTCTCATTTTTTTGGATTCTTTTTACTTCTTGCTGTTCTGATTGGTTGTTTTTTGCTTCCTTATGTTCCGAATCATTGATTTGATTCTTGGGTTCATCCGCTCTACTGTTGTTTCCCTTTAAATTGTTCTTTATTTCAATTAGTGAATCCTTCATTTCCGACTGGATCTTTTTTATGCTGCTCAGGTCCTCACTAAGTTCCTTGAGCATCCTTATAAACAGTGTTTTGAACTCTGCATCTGATAGATTGCTTATCTTCATTTTGTTTAGTTCTTTTTCTGGAGTTTTGATCTGTTCTTTCATTTGGGCCATGTTTCTTTGTCCCCTCATTTTGGCAACTTCTCTGTGTTTGCTTATATTAGGTAGAGCTGCTTTGACGCCGTTTCTTGGTAGTGTGGCCTAATGTTGTAGGTGGCCTGTAAGGTCCAGTGGCACAGTCTCTCCTGTCACCCAAGCTGGGTACTCGAGGCGCGCCTTTTGTGTGGGCTGAGTACACCCTCCTCTTTTAGTTGAGCCTTGGTTGCTACTGACAGATAAATGGGAGGGATTTACGCAGGCCAGTCAGCTGGGAGGATTGTCGGTGAACACTTACCAACAACCTTTGCCCTCTGTGGAGGATCAGCTGTGTAGGGGCAGGGTGGCAGTGCTCCAAAGTGTTCTGTAGCTATCCACTGAGTGCTGGCCCTGGGGTTTCCCAGGTGGTGCAGTCTAAGGTCAGCCCCCACCTGTCCTTTGTCCAGGGCACCTCTTCTTGAGCTATAATGCAATCTGAGAAAGCAGCTACTTGTTCTGGGCTTGGAGAGTCCCAGGTTAAGCCAAGCCATGCAACTAACCTGGTTGCTGCTAGTGCCGGGCCTGGAGCTCACTGAGGCCAGCTGCTGCTCGTTTGATAGGATTTAGGAAGCTGTGAAGCATGAGCCCAGACCAGTTTTTCATATGGAAAAGCAGCTTGGGTGGGCCTGTAAGTTGGGTGGGGCAGAGTCTTTGGAGATCTCCAAGGCAGGGCAAACAGTGTTAGCCAGGTTGATGGAGTATCAAATATGGCACCAGCCTGCCAGCTCCATGGCTCTGTGGGGTGAGAGCTCAGGAAAAGGACAATGGCCCCTGCTCGCCCTGATGCCAGACACTTCGGCCTTTCCCAATATGTCACTGGTGCCCTTCAAGCTGCCACCCTGGTGCTGGAGCTCAGAGGGAGTATGTCTGCGCAGGTGAGTCTGTGTGGGGGCTCTGTAAGAGAAACTGCTTCAGGCTCCAGAAGTTTCTTCCACTGACTCAATCCCCACTGGTTTTTGCAGCCAGAATTTGTGGGTATTTATCTTCCTGGCACTGGTAGTCTGGGCTGGGGGCCTAGTTGGAGTTGTGACTCCTTGCTCCCGAAATATCCCTCCCAAATTTCTGTCCACCACACCTGGGCGAGAGATCAGCCCAAGCGGCAGCTGTGCCCCCCTCACCAATCTCAGTGGGCATGGTTTCTTTAATTCCATAGTTGTCAGACTTCCATTCAACTCGATTTCTGAGGTTTGAGATCATTGTTCCATATTTTAGTTGTAATTTTAGATGGCTGTTCTATAATTTAGCTGATGTGGTCATGTGAAGAGGTGAACCATGTCTACCTGTGCTGCCATTGTGACCGGAAGCCCCTCTATTTCTTTATTTACAAACTGAGCTTGAAAGAAAGTCAACGAATGGTGATGCTGATGGAAAAGAAAAGAAACGAGAGGAAATCTAATAAATGATGCCCCTTAGCAGATAGAGAGTTGGGATATATTAAAAAGTAGAATGTCAAATTCTGTACTGTTTCAGACCCAAGATACAACTAGTTCTGCCATGACTTCTAGATGCAAACTAATGAAGGGGATTCCTGAAATGTTTACAATAAATGCTGTCACCTTTGCAGAACAACTCAAAGAAAATCAAAGTTTAGCACACAGAGGAATGTAGGTTACACTGTGAAGGTATGATCAGGAAATAATTTAACCTATACAAATAAAGCTTTACCATCTAGGCAGAGTACAAGTTTTATACTTGTAGCCATTTTTTATAAGAAAGGTTAATGAATTGCCCATATTGGTTTTATTTATTACTAACTTCTAACTCCCCCTGACATTCAACATCTTAGTTGAATAGTAATGATTGTTAAGACTTTATGTGTTTTACTGCAGGAAGATGTTTATCAGGGTGATAAATGTTTAGCCTTAGTATTTTCTAGAAATTTTAAGTTATCACCTAATATACCTGGTTGACATACTTACATGAGGCTTCAGGACAAGACAGCTCTGCAGAAGTTATCTGTGACCAGAAGAGCCTTTAAACACACTTTCATGATCAGTCAAGGATCGCTGACTTCTCATTTTCAAATAATGTGAAATTATTAGATTTCTAATAATTCTCATCTACATGTTTGTCTACTCAAACATAAATATGTATGTTAACACACATATAGTATGTTAAAACTATACATGTATAGTTTTAAATTTTCTTCGGTGAGAAATCAGTTTTTATATTAGTTATCTAAATAAGAATAATACATATTCATGACAAACAAATCAAATAGAACAGAAGAATAAGAAGGACATAGGTAAAAATGAAAAGTAGGGTGATCCAGTGACCCTGTTTACCTGGGGCTGACCCAGTTAAACCTCAGAGTCCCATGTCCTGATGACCCTTCATTCACGCGCAGTTCAGGGCAGTCGGTCACCAAACAGCTCTGAGCTCCCCAGCCCGTTTCCCCAGAGATGACCGCTGTTGAGAGTAGGTGTACGCTTCCAGAAGCTTCCACTGCCTGTGTAAGAATATAAGATACACTCATATATTTAAATAACTATGAATTCCTTTTGAGGATGGTTTAGGGAACAAGGAACATAGCATTGAAGGCTAATCCAGTTCTAAGAGATATTTTACAAATCTGAAATTAAAATGTGCATAATGAAGAATTCAAGTAGCATGGAAAGTATAAAACTAAAAGAATTCTCCATTCTCCTGACATACCAACACCTTTTACACAAATGGAATAATAATATACATACAGTATGCCTCTTGTATTTTTAACCTAATATCTTGGAGTTTTCCATTTCAGCATATATTTATTGACCTCATTCTTTCAAATAGCTGTACCTCTTTTTAACATTATTTTTATTGTTGACACCATTAACAGCTCTTCCCCTTCCTCCACCCCTTGCCCATTTCGATCCAGCCCCAACTCCCCCTTCCCTCTGGCCATTATCACACTGTTGTCTGTGTTTATGGATTATGCATATATGCATATATATGCATATATGGATCATATATATGATCTTTGGCTAATCCCTTCACCTTCTTTCATCAAATCCTCCTTCCACTCCTCTGGCAGCTGTCAGTCTGTTCCATGTGTCCATATGTCTGTTTCTGTTTTGTTTGTGAGTGTATTTAAACGACTGCACTTTTTCATTCAAGGTCTGGATGTGCTATTATTTAATCAGTACTCTAATAATGAATATTTATGTTGCTTACATCTTTTTGCTTCTGGAAAATAACTTTGTACACGTTAGTGTGCTTGTAGAGGTGTATCTGTGGGGTAAATTCCTACATGGAGTTGCAACACCAAAGAGCATGTATGTATAACATTTGCCAGTTCTTGCCAAATTGTCTCCCCCAAAGCATTGTACCAACTTACAGTATCAATAATGTATGTAAGTACCTGTTCCCTCATCTCTGCAAATAGTGGGCATTACCAACATCTTTACAGTTTATCTTGTCTGAGGTGGAAGGGGCATCTCACTGTTTTGACTTGCATTTTCTTAAGAGTAAAGCTAACAACCCTTGCATTTATATTTTCCTGTGAACTCTCTTTTCATACCCTTGTGAATGATTGTTAAAAAATTATACTAGCTTTTTATAAATCAAGGAACTTCATCTGTCATAAGTATCACAAATATATTGTCCCAGTTTAAAAAACAAAACGAATTGCTGAGTTCAAGTGAGATATAATAGAGTTTTTCTTCCAAACCAATGAAAATAAGGTAATATAAACGATTTGTTCAAAGTCATGGAAGGAGTGCTATTCGAGTCTAGATTTGTGACTTGGAAGCCACTTTCTGTGTCAGCTGGAAGCACAAGAGTTCCCCGTTTCAGGGTAAAGTCTTAGTTTTAGAAAGATTTTTCAATGTATGTGTTAAGTTCCTGCATTTTATTCAAGCATTTTTAAACAACCATTGATCTTTTTGGCAAAACTAATTCAATTTCACTTGATAGGAGTTATACACTAGTGAATAAAAACTGGCCCATGTTAATAGAGATGGCTCAGCCTGTGCCATGGTATTCAGTGGAGCATCTCCTGTGATTGACGTGTCTCATGAAGCGTCCGCATTGTCCCGGAACTAGGTAAATAGCGTGTTAATTGTGTGATAGGTCGTTGTCATCCTCTGTAACGTTGCCTGGCATTTATTTATGCGAGCAGTGTAGAGTTTGAAAAGTTGCTTTGGGAGCACTCAAGGTGAACAATGCTATATAAATGTAAGTCATAAAATTTATGACTGATTTATAAAAATTCATAGCTGATATTAAATTGGAAACAAATATCAGCAAGAACTAAAAATAATTACACAAAGGGGTGGTAGGAGAATTACCAGTCTGAAAAAGGAATAGTGAGGGGAAATTCACCAGGAAAATTGATTTAAATCTCTTGGGAAGAATGAATCTAAAACACTAGTGTCAAACATTAGGTGACTAAACAGAACACCATGATATTAAAAGAACTGTAAGTGCAATAAAGTGAATATTACATTTTTGACATTCTAGTAGGATAAATGTTGTTTTGTATGAATGGCCTGTGTGCGTGCAAGCACAATTTTGAGTAACTTTGGAAGGAAATTTCAAGCAGACATACTGAACTTCCCAACGGCTGCTCCTGCTTTTCCTTTTTTTAAATAATTTTTGGCACCAGATACAAAGGGGGGAAAAGTTTATCTTCTATTCCATTACAGCTGTTTCCAAGAGATTTTATTTCTATTTGAAAGGGATATTGCCAAAATATGCATTGTGGATGAATTAGATGTGATAATACTTACTTATTAAACATTAGTGGTTGATAGGGAATGCCTGTATCCTTTCCTTCCTTTCATCTACACTATGTCCACTCCTCTCGTTTCCCTCTTTAGCCTTCTGGAATCTGGTTATTTCTCCTTTCCTTTCTCCTGTTTCAGTTTCTTTCTGATCTGATATCCACATTGCTAAAAGCTCTAAATATTTACCCTGTTCATCCTAAATGATCTCTTTGAGACATGTGGAACACGTTACCTTCTTGAAGTTCTTTTTCATCTACTTTTATCTCTTCCCCTCCTCTCCCTCCTTCTCATGTGCTCCTCTAGCAATTAAGTATTTGCAGTCTGCTTACTACTCTCCCCTGATTTTAGAATTTCTCAGGTTTCTATGCTCGTACCTCTGTTCTTTCTGCATAACATCCCCCACACCCCCTTGAAAACTTGACCATTCCCATGGATCAATTACATTACCTATGTAAGTAAATCCCATATCTCTGATCCGGACCCTTCATTTACCCAACTCTATGGTGCATTAACCTACTTGGATCTCGAATGTATCAAGTTCTAAATTAAATATGTCATCTCTCACTCCAAACCTCTTCCTTCCCTTGAATTTCTCATCTTAGCAAGTGAAACAGAATCACCTAATCCTCCAAATTGGAAATCTAAGTCCTCCAAATCAGAAATCTAAAGTCAGTTTAGACTCCTTTCCCTATATATAGTACCTCACTAGCACTGAATAGATACATTCCAAATCTGTTCTCTCCCCTAGATGTTTCCTACTTTAATCGAAGGGGTTACACTCTCTTGCCTGAATCATTGCAGTAGCATCCCGATTCCTTCTTTCTCTAGTGGGCACTCCTTTCAGTGTATCCTACGTAGAGCAGCCAGAGGGCTTGTTTTCAAAACATTTATCTCATCAGAGAAAGTTGTGAAATGGGCGCCTGCATTTGGCACCATATCCCAAATTCTTGGCTGAGAACATCACCTTCTTCCTTAAAAGGTTTTTATTTTTAGTTTTTTCCTACCACATGCGTCCTTTACTCTGGCTGTGCTGGACTTCTGATTCTGCATGAATCTTGATATGCCACGTCTTTGCCATAACTCATATGTTGTTCCCTTTCTCTGGAGAATCCTCCTTTCTGTCATGTCACCTTTCCCTCCTTCCATTTTCAAACTCGCTTCACCCCTAGAAAGCCTTCCTGCCTTGAGCCCACCCACCCTCATTAGCCATAGGCTGATTTCCAAGCTCCCCCTCCATGCCCCTTAATCAGTATGTAACACTCACTGTACTGTAATTGAATTGCTAGTTTACTTGTCTGTCTCCGCCCAGATAATAATTTTCTTAAAGGCAGGAGTCATGTCTTATTTGACTTTATATTCTCATGGCTTGGTTCAGTATTTAGCTAAGTACCATTCAATAAGTATTTGCTGAATGAATGAAGAAATTAATGGGTATTGCGAATGGCCCTTTTGTAAGCCTAGCCATTGGTCAAGAAGGAAATGGAAAAATTAAATGCTACTGACTATTTAGTTGAGTGTTAACTGCAGGGAAAATGAAAAAGACTATATTATATTGAAATAGTACTAAGTTAGGACCTGCTTCTGAACCTTTAAGAAACTTGACAGCATTGCTCTAATGACCATATTTTCCCAATCAGATAGATCTTTAAATATTTAGAAATATGAGCGCATTTGCTTCCTTGCAGAAAATCTATTTAGAGTATTGACAGACTGCACTTTTTTCATTTCTGTTAAGATACTTTGGCATCATGGAGCATCAGAGTATAAAACAGTAGCAAAGGTTAGAAACATTTAAGGCATTTTGTCTCCTAAACATAATGAGAGGGCCACAAAAACACTCAGATTGCAATTACAGAATCATAACACTGACGCACATAATTAATGAACGACCTTGTCTAAATTACGGGATGGACTGAATCTATGAAACATGGCAAATGGAAATGCTTTTGCTTGGTTCGGCAGGTTCTGTTTACAAAGTCTAGTTCATTTTTGATCCCTATTTTGGGGGGTTATGTTTACACATAGTTTAAGGAATTGAAAATGAGCTAGCCTTTCAACAGGTGCATAGTTTTAAAGGTGTTGCACATTTCCAATTAGTGAGAAGAGACCATACATGTGCACATGTTGTAAATTAGGTTAAATTTCTGATTTAACACAACACAGTTTGAGAAGAACTTTCTGGCCCCTGGTTCCCGAATAGATCACAAAACTGCTGTTGATATGGCCCATATTAAGTAGAGTAGTGCCCAGTGTGCGACAATGTTCAATTTGTGCTGAGCCGCGAGTCTTTTGTTCCCAGAGCTTACATCAGCCTTCTGGAAGATCTTAACATTAACAATCTGCGCACTTCTGTTTAAGGTATTGTATATAAATATTGAGCTCTTCTGGTTCTTGAATCGAATTTAGCATTACCGAGGCTTCATTCTCGTCCAGGGAAAGAAAGATAGTTAGTGCCCAGGTGTCCTTGTTTCTGCCTCCAGCTTTTTAGTGTTCCAGAGAACCCATTTCCCTGCAGGTGCACAAATGGAACTCACATTGTCTCCATCTGTCTCTTTTATTTTGTGTCTCCCTTTGTTCTTGTGATTAGAGCTTTTGAATTATGGGTGCTCTCTGAAAAAGAATCTGTTTTCCCAATTTGAGTATACTGTGAGGACAGGGTCTTTACAATACTAAACAGCTTTTCATTCTGAAAAATAAATAATTCATTAGAATCTTGCTAATGATGTGGTATCCTTTGTATATGAAGATGACAACAATCTGTTTACTTGTTCAATTATTTTCTTAGGAAAAATTTCTAGATGTGTAGATTCCTGCCTTTAATATTCTTGATAGATGTAAAATTGCCCTTCATAGTTATGCATTCAGTAGTAGTAAGTTTATCTATCTTCCTATATATTTACCAAAATCAGCTATATTATTATTTTCATCTTTATCAGTAACAGAGGTAAAACTCACTTTATTATTTTAGTCTACATATCTTTAATTCCTGATGAGCTTGAAAGTTTTTCTATACTAATTAGCCAAATTATTTATTCTGTTGCAAATTGCTTGTTCCATTACTTTGCCTGTTTTTGGAGGGGAAAGGAGAGGGGATACTCCTTATTTCCTATTGATTTGTAAGAATCTCTTCTAGACTAAGTACACTAACCCTTAGTGTCTGGCATATATTACACTACTTCATTTTGGTAGTTCATTTTTCATATATGGTTTTACTTGCCCTACGGCAATTTAAACAAATTGTGAGGTCGTATCCATCAAGACTTTTCTTTATACTCTGTCATTGTGTTGTGTCTAGAAACATGTGTTGACGGTCTCATGGAAAAATCTCCTGTGAAAGTCCTGCATTCCTCAAAAAATATTTCCATTTATCGAGATTTTCTTTTTGCACTCCGAACTCTCAGCTAAATTATTTGGAATCTGAGTACCTCAAGTTATAAGTCAACTAACTGATGCAAATTTATTGTAGTACAATAGTTTGAATTAAGGTGAATGCTTTATTTGTTGTAATTCAAACAAGAGTGTAATTTGATTTTAGTGAAGCAATTTCAGAAGATTGTGAGTCACATGTCAATGTTTGGTAACTTCTAGAAGGCATGGTTATCCCAGGAGGTGGGAGAACAGTCCTCTTCTCTTCTTTCTGGGACAAACAGAAACACACCAGCCCTGCCAGCACACGTGCGTGTATTCTGATCCCCACCATTACTGTTCTGGGATGCTGTTTCTCATATGATCTAGTGAGGCGGACCCCGCCTTTCTCTTAGATGTACAGCTATTTAGTGGTGCCTGCTTCCATGCCATTCCTGTTTTTCTATATTCCCCAGCTAGTGTACAGCAATCACTGCCCTGAGACTGAACTCCAAAAATCCTTCTTTTTGCTGGTGTTGGAGATTCTCACCCATTCTTACTACTGCCTCTAGGGGTGTGGTTGTTGATAAACCCCCCTATGTTTTACTCATTTCTGATGAATTTATGTTCTCTAGCATCTTGTTCACACTGAGGTCTTTCAACCAGGAAATTAGTTTTAAACTAGACTAAAACAGATATACTTTGCTTTCAGAATTATTAAAATATATACATATAGTTTATGCCTATATCAAACAAGTTTCATACAGTGAACATATTAACAAGAAAAATAATACTTTGGGGACATTATTCACATAATTATTATAAAATAGGACCTTTGCAAAAATATATTTTCTTGTAGCTATTCTATGCTTTCATCCTTTTACAATAAAATATTGAATTTATTTTCATTTTATATTGTAAGATATGAGGTACACATCTAAGTTTTTAATTTATGTGTAGCCAGAATCCAACATTATTTATAGAAAAAGCCATCATTTTTTTGGTGATTTGAAATGCCATTTTAATCGTATACTATATTATTCAATTTTTCTGTATCTGTTTATGAATTTTCTATTCCACTGATCTGGTTATTCATTTTTAGTGCTAATACATCACTGTTTTTAAATATTGTAGTTGTGTAATATGTTAATATTTGATAGAACAAGTTGCTACCATTAGTATTCTTTTCAAAATATTTTTGGCTTTATTTTTGTGCATTTAAGTACATATTAAAAAATAACTTCCAAAAAGTGAATTGACATTTTTTTTAAATAGGTTAAACTTACAAAACAACTTAGAAAGAATATTGCATCTCTACTGAGCAGTAATATAAAATTTTTTGTCCAGCTTATATGTAGTTCTCGATAATATATTACCAGTTTTTACCGTAGTTCTGAAAAATTCTCATTAAATTTACTGATGGACATTTTATCCTTTTGATGTTATTATTAATGGAATCTTTTTCATAATAGTTTAAGGTGATTATTGTAGGTATATTGGAAAGTTATTAATGTTTTTAAATTAAAATAAGAATTTTGTAAGCAGTGCTTTTATTTTTTTATCTGACTGCTTACAATAGAATTTTAGATTAATTAATTATCTTTTTCAGGTAAACATTCAAGTCAAGATAATTAGGTCTTTCTCTTCTATATATTTATCTCTTATTACTTTTACTTGTCTTATTGCATTGGTTAGGACACCCAGAATGACATGCAATACTCATTGCAATACTCACTATAATACCAGGCATCCTCATTTTGACTCTGACATTATGAGAATGCCTTTAATATTACACTTTTGGGAGACATTAAGCTTACTGTTGATCTCTGATAGTTACTGTTGACTGTGCTGTGCTGAAAACTATTTCTAATTCAAAGCTTTTGAAAAACATGATCCAATATGAATTTTGTCAAATACCCTTTTGGCCACCTTTATTAATTAATTAATTTATTTATTAGAGTAATTGTTTCTTAAAGTCTAACTATGCTTTTATCTGTGTAATTGGATATGTTATATTGTTTTAATATAATGCTAGATTTAATATCATTTAATAGTTAGCATTTTATTGAGGATTTTTTGTATTCATATTATAAATGAGGTTTAGTTGTAAGGCTTTATTTTTTAAAAATCTTTTTCCTAGCAAGTCAATTTTTTAATTAGGAAGAACAAAACACTGCTCATTGCCAAATGTATAACCTGATGTCATAATACATTGTTATATTATGATGTCAATTTCATATATATTACATATAATAAAAATTCTTTAATAAAAGAAAAATATGTACTGTGCTAATCTTTCTTTTATTATAACTTCCATTAGAACAAATCATCAGTGTAAAAGTGTTCTTTAATAATTATAATGATTTTATTTCACTTTATTTATGAGAAGGAGCATTATCCTT
Organism: Mormoops blainvillei; assembly: GCA_004026545.1. Classification (NCBI taxonomy): domain Eukaryota; kingdom Metazoa; phylum Chordata; class Mammalia; order Chiroptera; family Mormoopidae; genus Mormoops; species Mormoops blainvillei. The sequence continues at coordinate 49,808 of PVJD01009756.1, forward strand.
TATAAGTAAGTTAGTGAAAAAGACAATCAGTAAGATGTTTTAAACATGATTGATTTAGCTTGAGTATGCTTTTAAAATAAATAAAATGTATTCTTGACGCCTTAAGTATTTTTGGTACAAAAGACAGTGATTCAGTGGGAAGTAGAAAGTTGCTATGTAAAAAGACAATAATTCTTCATTAAAAAATTAACAATTATAAAACAAAAGAAAGTACTTTCCTTATACCAGTATATTTCATGCGTAGATATGCTGTAACATATTTGATCAGACTTTCAACTAAACAGAAATTACTGACTAACTGTTCAAAATAGGATGGATGAATTTTTACAATATATTTTCTAAAGTTTTTAAAATGCAATATAAATATTTTTGATTAAATAGAAACTTTTTTCTTTCATGATTTGTGTTATTGTCGCTAACTAGAAAGGTTGACTTCACTAATATATGCTACTTTAAATTAGGATATGTATAGATTTTACTACTAAATGTCAAAGTAAAACTTATAAGATGCACAATTCAAGAGAATAAAAGAATTTGTTCATTGGAGACATTGAATTTCTTTTAGATGACTTAGAGATAGGTGCTATTGCTCTGAGTACATACAGAAGACTTAATTACACAATTTCTTAGATTTCTTAATGGGTTTTTTAATTACATAATCTCCTAGATTTCTTAATGGTTTTTAAAATTTTTACAACAGATGTTTTTTACAGTGTTTTTTCTAATCATCCTTAATAACCTGCCTGCAGTTTTTCAGTTACATTTTCAATTAGTTTATTTTAAATTATATTAAACATCTGACATGGTGAAAAAACATATGATGATATTTGTTTTGGCTACAGACTAAATTTAGTTAATGACTGTTTAAAAAGACTAACTGCTGACACATTTAAGTAATTAGGGTTTAAGAGGCACTTTTCTTCTGAGGGATAGTCATCGTGGTAGCTTCTTAGACTATCTACCCCGTGGCAATTCTTCTAATATCGAATGAAGTTATGTACCAAGTTGGAAATGTGTATTACCTCTTACTTTGAGGCAGTCTTTACAGCTTTATGAACATTTTATACTTTCTGTGAAGGCTTCCTCTAAATAAGATATCAGACCTAATCAAATGTGATCCAAATGTAGTTAATCAATACTAATCAATATTAATTAATATTAAGCCTTACCATCAGAACATTAACAGAGACATGGTTAAAAAATGATAAAGTTATTTTTATTTTCAGAAATTCCTTTCCCATTGACAAGTTAGGTTTAATATGAGATATTAATCTAAAGCCTCCGTTTGTGAGGTATCTTTAAGCAAATAATTATATTTTTAAAAATATTTAAAAATTGATACATAATTTAATTAAATTATAACTTTTAATAATGTTCATTATAAAATATTTAAAATATTTTAGTGTTTATCAAATTATTATATTCAAGATAAGAAACATTATACATAATTATCAACAGCTTGATTTGATAACTAAATTAACTAGTTATTACTCCCGAATGTACATAGTTAATAGATAATATGATTCCTTTTGTGCTCTGTACCTAAAATACCTGTTTGTTTACTATTTTAATTAATCTCAAAATTATACTACTTTTGATACTTTATTATAATATCTTTCTGCATGTTGAGCTTCACATTTAAGGCATTACCAACTATTGTTTCTTTCATCACACTACTTCTTACATTTTCCATTATCTTCTTTTGAAACTATTATTGTGACCGTGGAAATTTAATGGTGGGAATTGTAACCCACCCCACCATTCTTCTGACATTATTTCTGCAAGTGCTGGCTCTGACCAATATGGAGCTTGTTGAAGAGCAGCATGTTTGTATGAGGGTCCTAGGAACTCACTTCAAAAGGTACAGACCCTGGCCTTCAGGCATCTCGGCTCCAGGAGATTTGCTGACCTTCACCCATGGAGCCAGGATGTTGGGAAGCCGAGATGATGTGAGGCCAGGATGATGCCCACTGAACCATCACTTGACTGATCAGAATGGATTTTGCTCATCTGCACAACTTTTCAAACCTCTCCCTTGATCTCTTTGTTCTGTTCCTGCCTCCCTTCTTATAAAAACCTCTGCCTCCACTGAGAAGTGGAGATGGGCTTTGTGACATGAGTTCCCCATCTTCCAGGTTGGTGGCATCTGAAAATAAACCACTTTTCTTTACATCAGTGCCTGTCTCTTGAGTATTAGCTTTTGCAGCAGCAGGCAGTCACACCTGTTTTCAGTTACAGTTTTTGGTGGCTTCAGATGGGACCATGTGGACCCTGGTAAGGCCAGGAGGACCCAGACTTGGAGTCCCAGCTGTGTGGGGACTCCATGGCAGGGACTGCAGGAATTTCCCAGTTCTTAATCTGTGGACTCTCCCCCTCAAGGCACCGGCTGACTTTCAGTGTTTTGCTGGTGAAAGGAAATTTCGGCTCCCTGGGAAGTTGACAGACTCTAATTTTAATAGTTGTGTTTTTGACTTGGAATGTTATTGTTCAGAGAAATTTGCATGGGAATCCTACTGCTTTTTAATTATCTGTTAGCTTTGCTTCTATGTTCCTCCATGGGAGGAAGTCAGTTCCTGTTTTAGAGCTCTCCTCTGTCTTGGTTACAGTTCTTCTTTGCTTGCTTTCTTATCTTTTGGGGACTTGGCTTGATCTTTGCTGTTTTGTATACACTGGGAATCTTCTGTCTCTGCCATTTGGGCTTTGTGCCATTTGGACCTTGGCAGGGTAATTTGTGGTACCAGATGAGATAAGATTCTAAGACTAGCCCAAGTCCCTCCTTGAAATTTTATCTTTGCTTTAGATTTTGTTTTTGTTTCTATTTTGAAAGAAATGGATCATTTGATATCAAATTGTTTTGCCAAAAGTATGGCAAATTGAATAAGATCTCTAATGTGCAAACTTTCATGTAGTTACATGGTAAGGATTCTACTCAGGATTTAAATTGATGGTTCATGGGTTGGGGGAGATCTCATTTCCTTCTCAGACAGTAAAATTCAGAAAGAAGGAAAAAAATGAGAAAATGAGTTTTTTAAACACTATGAATCCTCCTTGTGGAGGCCCAGGAGCTGTGGTCCTGGGATCAAGCTCTGCCAAGCCTGACAGTTCCCCACTGCCTCTTCTCCAGCCTCTTAAAGTTGCCCAGGTTGCTAGATAATGAAACAGCCCACTTTTGAGCACGTTAAAGGAATGCAGAAATCACCAAGAATCCAAATGAGTAGGTTGTTTGGTTGATGTCTTTTAAACTTATTAACATAAAGTATATTTGTTTTTGCCTGGCTTTAAACAAAAGTTCATGTTATCTTTATTATGCCTCTTAAAAACATGAGTATATTTGCCAGTGGGGGGGAAAACTTTCTAAAAGTTATAAAATGTGTTCATAAATTTGTCAATCTAAAGAATGCTACTTACTTTTAGTTGTTACTAAAAATCAAAAATTCTAATTAAGTTGGGGAAAATATATAGTTTTGGTAATAAAAGGTATAAATTATGGTTAATATATTTTGAAGGAAATAGAATGAAAGTGGGTTGGTTATTTCTGGGTAAGTTATAAAGGGCAAACTAAAAGGGACTAGGAAAGTTGCAGAGGGTCTCTGTAAGTCATAGAGGGTTTGTGTAAGTTGAAGAGGGATTGCATAGAGAGAAGGAGTGAAAAGAGAAGGAACTGAGGAAGTGAAAAAAGGTGAGACAGGATAAAGGAAAGAAGTATACAGGATATAGGAAGGAAAGACATTTGGAATAGGAAACTCAAGATGGGAAGTTGGAGCAGGGAAAAAAAACATAAGAAACAAGAAGAAACATACGTAGATGGTAAAGCAAAGTGACAGTAATTTTAATGACAAATAAAAGAGCCAAAGGCTGTCTTTGGTTTTCTAAAACCAATTGCTGTTTCCTAATGGAAACCCCAGGTACAATTAATATTGGGGAATAAATTAATTGATTCTTGGTCTGATATACTTTCATTTGTGATTCTGATTGTTATCTTAAAGTACTGGTACAAAAAAAGCTAATTCCTTAGTGAATTGCATTGTAATATGATCTATAACCATACCATTTAAAGCATTTTTTTGTCATTTAGAGATACTCATTGTTTCATTCTATTGCATTTGCAAAAATGTTACATCTTCAGAAGGATCCATAGAAAGGACTCTGACTTAGTCTAAAATATAAGTTTCTCAGAATAAATTTTCAGATCATACATTTGAAATAGATGGAGATTTTAGGGCTCTGGAAAATGATTGAATTCATAGAAATACTGGCAAATAATCAAGGTAAACAGGAATTGATTATGGGGCTGAAGGAACTGAAAATTACTGTTCTCGTGACTTTGTTGAAAATATTAGTGATTTTTAAAAACTTTGTTTTCTTAGAGCAATTTGGTAAATTATGACAATATTGAACCATTTATATTTTTCTCCCTACTTGGTCCCTAAAGAATTTGAAAACTCTTAATGAATGAATATTATTGTTTTCATAGCAATATGTTTATTTGCAGGGATCCAATAGGTATGATTTCTTCCAACTTCCAGTCATGGGTTTATTAACCAAGACTTTGACTGGAATGTCATGTCTGAAAGAGACATGCCATGCCTAGACTCTGAATGTCAGCAAAAAGCTTTAAGGAGTAAAGATTGAATTTGGAGATGATAAAAGCCCCTTGGAAAAATAGCCTGATACCTTGCTTATTCATATGGTTCATGGCAGTCTTTCCAGATAAGGAGCAAAGGTTGCTTTCCTGGGAGATGGAAAGGAAGAGCCTCAAGACATTTTGCAGACCTCAAGAACTTGAGTAGGTATAGCAGGCAAAGCCTAATGGTAACTGTGTGGCTTGGATTCCCCACCCTGAGAAACTAAAGTTCAATCTAAAAATTCCTTGTAACATTCCAGCAAAGTAGATTTAAGAAAGCCTATACGATCATTTACTATTCCTGTTGTGTTCATGGAAATAATAAGACCAAATTGAAACTGTACTTAATGCAGTAAATGAATTGGTCTTGATTTGGCCCTTTGATAAAAATGAAGGTGATTTGGGGTGAAAAAGTATGCTTAAGTAAAATCTATTATACATAGCTATAAATATTAAACTCTAAGTTAAGTGCCTATAAAATTTTATTTTTCACTTACAAACTAGACAGGATCCTGAATTTTTCTAGTTTTCTTAAATGGTTTGGCTACAACCTTCCAACTTCCATAGAAATGGAAGGAAAATTGACAGTGGGGATTTGTAACAGTAGAAATTGTAACAGTGGGAAACTGTAAACTACCCAACTGTTCTTTTGACATTGTTTCTGTAAATGCTGGCTCTGACTAATATGGAGCTTGCAGATGAACAGCATGTTTGTATAAGAATCCTAGGAGCTGCTCTGGCTGGTATGGACTGAGTGCTGGCCTGTGAACCAAACGGTTGCTGGGTCAATTCCCAGTCAGGGCACATGCCTGGGTTGCAGGCCAGGTCCCCAGTGGGGGGGTGTGCAAGAGGCAGCCACATATTGATGTTTCTCTCCCTCTCCCACCCTTCCCCTCTCTCTAAAAATAAATAAATAAAATATTTTAAAAAAAGAATCCTAGGAACAAACTTCAAAAAGATACAGGCTCAGGCCTTCAAACACCCCAGGTGCAGGAGATTTGCTGACCTTCGCCCATGGAGCCAGGATGATGGGAAGCTGAGATGATGGGAGGCCAGGACGACTAAACCAGGATGGCGCCCACTGGACCATCACTTCTGCATGTGGAGAACTTTTCAGTCCTCTGCCTTGGTCTCTTTGGTCTGTTCTCTTCTGCCTCCCTATAAAACCTTTGCCTCTGCTGAGAGGTGGAGATGGGCTTTGAGATATGAATCCCCCATCTTCTCAGGAGATGGGCTTTGTGACATGAGTCTCCCATCTTCCAGGTTACCAGCACCTGAAAAGAAATAATTTTCCTTTACATCAACACCTGCCTTTCTCTTGCATAGATGTACAGGTTAATGTCCCTTAGATACTCTATTTTTGAAGCTCAAAACTTTTCAATAGCTCTGCATTTACAAAAAGATTTATAAATTTCATGTATTGACATTCAGGGTCCTCCATGATCTACCAAAAATTCACTCTTCCAAATTTACTTTCTAATATCCCTAAAGTGATTCTTACATTTCCAATACAAGTGAGGTATTTACTGTTGCACAAATTGACTTTATACATCTCATATCTTGGACCTTTGTGCAGACATTTTCCAACTTCAGCAGTGCTCTTATTTTGTATTCTATAGCCAAACAAGTCTGGGTATTTTCTTTTTTTCAAATCTCTGCTTGTTACAGAACGTTATTATGATCTCAGGTTCTTCCTGCTTCTAAATTAGTGCATCATTGCCATCATCATTTCTTTGACAGGTATGTGTGGATCTGTTGCTAATCTCAACTAGTTCCACAGGCCATATATCACATCTGAACTCAACAGAAGAGACTCAAACATTACTTTCACATTTCTCCTTCCTTATTTGTAAGTCTTTACTTCTGATTCAGCTCTCACTTGGTCTGTATGTTTTCTTTGGTTTCACCCACTAAATGTTATCAGTGGAAAGATGGTCTTACATATCTGAGACTGTATTTCTGTTCCCTTAGCTTACCTGGGTATAAACCCTTTGGCCGTACACATTTGCTCCCAGACTGTTTAGATTTGTTACATCGCCTTCTGACATTTAATGTAGTAGAACTCTCTTAGAATGGTTTGATTTTCTTAACCATAACTCTTTCATTAAGATCCTTTGTTTTACCATAAAACTTATTTATTTCCTCGTCCTTGTAATTCCAGAAATAATTGTTGGGGTGTTTAGGTGTGAGTTGTTAAGGGTTCAGTGGGATTTCAGGGCTTGAAATTTTTTCTCTGAGATCTTGGATGAGGGACAAACACAGAAGAAACAAGGTAATCCTATGCAAAGGGATGCGCCACTTTATTTAAAACTGTTTTTGGCGCTCAGCATCTTCCAAGTGGGGGATCTGTAAACTGGAAAACACAACTTCTTCTATGGGGCTTAGTGAAGTGATCTGCTCACAAGAGCCCATATATCCAGCTATGGGCAGATGATGGCAACTTCCCCAAAGGCCCGGCTCCAGGTGCCTCCTGCTACATAGAAGTGGGAAATGAACATTTGGGAAGGCTCCTCTCTTTTAAGGCACAGGAACCAATCCCCTTCTACCAATAGTAAAATGGGCCAAAGAATATCTTGAGCTCCATTCAAACAGATGAGTGCTTGCTTGCTTGTGGGGAGCTATGAGGTGGATAAAGAAAGTAGAAATGCTTTTCCACACTCATGCTCTCTTCCTCCTCTGCCTTAAAAAAAAATTGAGTCTATTCTTTCATTGGTTATTATTATCATTTCTAAAGAGAGCTTATGATTTATTCTTTAGGAACTCTTATAATTTGTACCTTTGGTTTTTGTTCTTTGTCCTCCATATTCATCATATCATTCTAGTCACAGCCACCTTTCTGTCTCTTTGCTTCATATCTGGAATAGCTTCTCAAGTCTGTTTCTACATCCCTAACATGATTGTTCTTCAAGTCATTGCAGGCCCTTACTATCCTTTAATTTGAATTATAATCAAGCTGCCACATCTTTTTTTTTCCTTATGGTTCCTTATTTCTTGCATCTCCCTTTTCTCTCATACTATTATCCTTTTATCCACTTTTAATTCATTTCTCAAAGTATTCATTTAGCTTGCAGCTTTTACTAGGCATTGTCTAGACACTGAGATACCAATGAATAATAAAATTAATACTTGATATTAGTATGCTTATATCGACTTATTTAATCTACCCAGTTACCCTGTAATGTAGGTTTCATACGCTGCCTTTTATCAGAGGCAAACCCTGAGACTAGCATTTGAGTTCAGATAGTTTAAATATGAAGGGAACTTGGGGAGGCCTGGCAAGGAAGTGGAGAACTGGGCTGTGGGCATCTGGGGCTCAGTCCAGTTGCCGACCTCTGGTATAGAGCTGGCTTCAAATGTTCCACCCAAGGATCACCACCCAAGGATCAGGGAAGTTGAGGTATTTCCCTTCAGATGTTTGTTCATCCCAGTGTTGAACCCATTCCCTTGAGTTTTAACTCCTTGGTACTTCTTGCCTTCCCTACACATACGTGGAGGATGCTCACTGGGCCAGAGGATGTTTTCTGGCTGAAGATTGCAGGTGCTTCAGTGTGAAGCCCTTCTGAGGGCATAAGTGTGGTGAGTGCCAAAGGAGTGGGGCACCAATAAAATTGGCTACAGTTAGTACCAAATGAGAAAAGTGAAGCAAAGGGAACATGAGTAACTTGCTTAAAGTCTCTCAGCCAGGAAGTGGTAAATCCAGGATTTGAACTTAGGCTCTTACTCACAATGGTAGGCCACCTTTGTGCTCAAGTGCTGTGAAGACTGTACCTGCTTTAAAGCACGGTAAGGCAATAAAGAGTGAAGGGGGCTTCCATTCATCAGGAAAAGCCTTTTTGGAAAAGGCACCTGTGAACAGAGTGAAGTGAGGAGGTGAGAGCCTAAGGATAACCTTGAGCAAGAACCTCTCAGGTTGGGGAGTGTCTGGCCTGCTTAAGGTGCAACAAGGAGACCAGGGTAGCTAGAGCAGGGTGAGTCGGGGGAGAATGACAGGCAGCTGGAGGCCATCTCACGTAGGGCCCAGAAGCCCATGTAAGACTTAGGCTCTGTGTTTTAGGCTCTGACATCATTAATGGTGTTCGTTCATCTCCTGCTGAGTATCGGTTTTCTAAGATGTAGTTCCTCTATTGAAATGTTTTCAAAGGTCTTCTCTTCCTGTGACTTTAGAATCAAGTTCTTTTTCTTTGTTTGGAGTGTTTTCAAGAGATACCATGCACTTTTATTTTCTTGTTTGTGCATTTGTGTAACAGGGGCAACCTCTTCAGAACCAGTGAGGGTGTGTCTCTTCTCTCTGATTATTTTACTCCTTTGTTTGGCCTTTTGCAGACTGAGAAGAACATGGGGGAATACACAAAGCTCCAATGCCAGTTCCTAGTATCTGGGAGGGTTTCCTTTCCCACACCATTACTGCTCCACCGTGAGGTCTTTTCTTCCACTCCCACTGTGAGTCAGCCAGCTGGGGTCCATATTTCTTCAGGAAGTAAAGGGAAACAAGTGGTTATGCACAGACATCCTGAGCCATTCTGCAGGCAAGGGCAGCACAGAAGCTCTGTGGCAGGGCATTGGATTTGTGACAGGAGCTCTTGCTGCCTCCAAAGGCAGGGGCTGTGCAGTAGACAGCTTCTTAACAATTATTTTCTTCCTGGCAGCACTTTAATGATGTTCACCTACACAACCTGCTTCCCTGTGTGTCTGCACGGGTTTGTGCAATTCTTAATGTGCTTAATTCCTTCTGAATTAGTAAAGCATATCAGAATGCAAGCACAAATGTAATCTTAAATCTATAATTGTGTTCAAGTATCTATACAATGATATTAGTGAGAAAGTACTTGCTGCACACCCCGAAGCTGGCCTCAGTGTCCAGCTACTCCGTTTTCAGGTTGTGAGAAATCTGACATTTCTCACGGGTTGTGTATGTGTGTGCCGGAGGAAGGGAGACCGGGGAGGTGGATATGGGGTCTAGGAGGGCAAACAGCAGAGGGAGGACCTATGAATTTTGGCATCATTTCAGGTGAGTAGCTGTTCTCTTTTCTGGGCACTATACCAGGTATACTTTTAAATATACTTTAAGCCATTTAAAATTCTCCTGGAGGCTGGAATTAGGCTAACTTTTAGTACTTTCTTTAGATGCCTTATTTGTTTTTCATTTTTTTTAATGTTTATAGTTATTTTAGTTGGAAATTGAAAATGTCTGTATCAGAGGCATCTATCAAGACAAT
>PVJD01009757.1:0-59648 GCA_004026545.1 Mormoops blainvillei
AGAAGAAGAAATAAAGCAAGAATACATACTCTCACCAGTCTTATTCAAAGTGGTTCTGGAAGCAATAGCCAGAACTATAACATAAGAGAAAAAAGAAAAAACATCCAAACTAGAAAGGATGAAGTAAAAGTGTCTCTTTTTGCACATGACATAATTCTGTATATAGAAAAACTTAAAGATGTCACCAAAAAACTTTTAGAAATGATAAATAAATAAAGTTGAAGGATACAAAATCAACCCAAATACCATTCTGTTGCTCTGCTGTATAGTAACAATAACATTTCAGAAAAATAAATTTAAAAATTGCTTTTGCAGCTGCAACAAAAAGTGTAAAATACCCATGGCAATAACTATTCCTATGTGTTTAAAAATTAGTTTGCTAAGCTTATATTTTTAACCAATATATTGTTTTAATAAATGGTGTTATTTGCCATTAATTAACTTACTTTTATTTTCTTAGAATTACATTTTGAAAAATTATTCATACTTAGACTCAATACTCTGTTTCATATATTATCATTAATCTATACTTTTGCACATTTAAAAACATAGCATACTATATTTATTCATTTAGTTCTGGATTAGTACTGAAGATTTCTACACCTTTTTCTACAATACTCAAGTTGTAGGAATATTTCTTATTTATTTCATTGGGCATATGAATAAGGGCATCTTCATGGATTATATCTAAAGAACAAATTGTAGCAAAGCAGATACACATATTCAATTTTATTTTATATTGCCATATTACTCTCCAAAGTATATTTCTATATGATATTCCCACAATATTTCCTGCTGTTATACTTCCTCTGATGGTATTATCCACCTTCTTAAACCTTACCAATATAGTGGATAGGAAATGGTATCACATTATGGTTTTATTAGGTATTTATCTGATTTCCTGAGTTTGGGCACCTTTCCAAGTGTTTATTGACTATGTTGGTTTCCCCCTTCTGAATTGCCTCTTTAAATTTACTGCCAATTTTTCTATTAGCTACTACTTTTATGAGTGCTTTATATATTTTTCATACTGAATCTCTACAAGTAATATGCATTGCAAGCATTCTTTTGCAGGCTATGGCTTGTCATTTAACTTTTTAAATTCTTTTTTGACATGTTTATTTATTTTAAAGAGAAGGGAAGGGAAAAAAGAGAGGGGAGAGAATCATTTGTGCAAGAGAGAAACATTGATTGGTTGCTTCTCACACACACTAAACCACAACCTAGGTCTGTGCTCTGTCCAGGAATTGAACACACAGCCCCTCAGTGTATGAGAGAATGCACCAACCAACTGAACCACACCAGCAAGTGCTTATTTAACTTTTCTTCATAGTAACTTTTATTGATCTAAATTTTTAACTTTTAAGGTAATCAAACTTATTTGTGTTCTTTGTGCTCTTTAATATTTGCTGGAACACCCCAATGTTCATAACAGCATTATTTACAATAGCCAAGTGCTTGAAACAGCCTAAGTGTCCATCAGAAAATGAGTGGGTCAAAAAACTGTGGTACACTTACACAGTGGAATACTACACAGAAGAAAGAGAAATGAGTTCCTACCCTTCGCAACAGCATGGATGGAACTGGAAAGCATTAGGCTAAGTGAAATAAGCCAGGCAGTGAAAGACAAATACCATATGATCTCACCTGTAAGTGGAACCTAATCAACAAAACAAACAAGCAAACAAAATAGAACCAGGGATGTTGAGATAACGAACAAACTGATAGTAACCAGAGGAGAAAGGAGAGGAGGATAAAGGGGAAAGAAGGAGAAGGGGCAAGGAAAGGAACATGAATAGAGTACTCATGGGCACAGACAATGAGGGGAGGTTGACTATGAGAGTGGGGGGGATGGAGTTGGGGTGAACAAGGGAATAAAGGCAGGACAACTGTAAATGAACAATAAATTAAAAAATAAAAACAATTAAAATAAATATTCACTATAAAATACTATAAACACGTACTCCTATACTTTCTTTAACTGTTCAAAAGCTTTATTTATTTATTTATTTATTTATGTTTAACTCACTTGGAAATGATGCATGTGTGTGTGTATGCATGCATATGCACTGGCTTGGCTATAGGCAGGAAACGGGGTGACAATATTTGGAAATAAAATAAATCTTCTATATGTATTACCTCTTGCTTCACCATATTTTTTAATCCTCACTTGATGATATATATTATTATAGATTTTAGAATGCAGGGTTGGGGGGAGAGAGAGAGAGAGAGAGAGATTGGAGCAATGTTCCAACCAAAGGAGCCAACCAGTCAAGGCTGCTTCACCATATTTTTTTGAATTGTTTTCCCTAATTAGTTTTCCTATTCCTTTCTTATATGAGGAATCCATGTAAGAGTTATTTTTTCTGGTTTATTCTATTCTACTGAATTATTCATCCATTCCAATTCTAATATTATTCTTTTAATATATAGAGCTATATAAGTTGTGAAGTCTAGTAGGACATCTTTTAAGTTCTTTAAATTCAGTTTAGTTACTTGTAGCTTTAGTTCTTTCATATGGATTTTAGAATCAACTGTGAAATTAAAAAAATAAAATATTATATTGGGTTTTCATTGGAAATTAATTACATTTATGTGTTAATTTGGTTAAAATGGGTATTTTAGGCCATTTAAAATGAAAATTTCATTGAATTTTCTTATACATGGCTTAACATAACAGCTGTATGTTATTCTACCCATGTGTTTCTTTTTTAAGCAGTTATCCAAGTCAGATTTTCCAGAAATGCAAATGTTGGGTTTTCTGGTAACCCATAATGTAAATCAACCAGTTAAGAAAACATAACAGAAAGGAAGATTCCTTTTAGCTGAGAAACTGAGAAGCTCACATTTCCCTCAGGCTGTAGGCACCAATACAATAATCCCTGACAGAGAATTATGCAATTCCCAGCTTTTACATTCTTCATTTCCAATTATCAGTGTGATATAAGTGCTCTTCAATGATATCCATCTTACCCATTGCCCAAAAGGACTGATTGCTCACGTTTTTTGTGCAAAATACACTGATCAATGCTCGAGGCATGTGGTATAGGTCCTCTTAAATTTAGGTTTTGTATTCTATCGCTGTGTGTTTATCAAGAATCAGTTTAGACTGTTTCCCCAAACTATTTATTCCAATTGTATATCTAAATTCAATAACATAATTTAATTTTCATAAGCCAATTTATGAGTGTGAAAAATTATATCTATCCCATAACACATAAGCAATGTTTTGAAAAGGATTATTAAACAAGAGTATATGAAAACATAAATGGCTCATTTGAGGTATGGATGGAATAAGAATAAGAGAAAATTATCTTTAGGAAAAAGTCTGCTTTGTTTATTTCCAGGTTATGCTATCATTTTAAATAAAACAAATGTAGAAACAGCAAAAGCTGCATCACAGATTCAGTTTATGCAAAAAAATAAAAAGAAGTTTACAACCTCAATCAAAGATTTATATGAAAGAAAAAATCTTGGCCTTGTGCGAAAGATCAAGTTAATTATCATATACACTTTTGTGTTTTTTTGAAGAAAAATATTTAAGACATATAGTTTCTATATATGTAATTTTAACCGCTAATTTCATAACATTTGTTTGCTTACTCAGTGCAAAGATATGACCCCCAAAACTCTGTTAAATGATTTTTACAAAGCTCTGGCTTCCACTTGCCATGTTATCAAACGCTCTCTGTGGCTCTAAACCTCTAACCTTCTCCCCCTCTAATGTGAAAACTTACACCTCTCTTCTTCACAAATAAAAACTGTCTGCCCACTATAGCAATTTCAGTGATTTTTAAAGGAATGTTTTGAAAGGAACAGACTCTGCCGTCTTGCAGCTTAAATTGAAAATGACTTTTCTATTAAATAAAACACATATAACCTAAAAGTTTCTCAGAAATTCCATCAAACAGCCCTTCTGAAGAAATGCCTCTAGGTAGTTGTTGTATTTCTTCAAATCCAATACATGTGGGCTACATAAGGACTTGGCATGCCATTGGCCATGGAATGAACTATTCATAGATATTCTCTAAAAATTAAGAAAAATATATTTACTTTCCCATTTTTACAACTGTCTACCTCTGTTTTTATTGCTACTTTATGTTATAAAATAGATTACTCTAAGGAATTGGACCTTCTTCATTTTTCTAAATATGATAGTAATAGGTTAAAAGTTGTCATTAGTTTTCTAGTTTCAGCTAGATGCAAAAAAACCTATTTCGCTTTAGAATATATTATGATGATAACAAAGATGATGTTTGTTTTGTGGTGAAAATAACACTAAAATGGATTGCAATCTTGCCAATGTTAAGCACTAAACATCCATCAATATTTTACATTATATATTATGTATATAATATATAATGTTAAGATTGCAGATTTATTTTTTAAAGAAAATTTCTGACTATTTCTAGTATAAAAATTAACTACTGTATTTCCTTTGATATCTCTGGCAAAGTACAATTACTACACTCTATAGTGAAAAATTGAGCAAAATTTAAATAGCCATCAAGTAAAAGTTGAATAATATTATTTAATGTTTTTAATTTAATATTTAATGTTCTTTATTAAGTATGTATAAAAGGCATAATGTTTTTTAAAAAGATATATATTATGTTTAGGACATTAAAATGTATAATTTTTAGAAGAAAGATTTAAATCAACACTTCAAAAGAATTAACTCAAAGCTTTTTGAAATTTTACATATCACATATAATAGAATTCAGTAAATAAATATTTTAATTAAATATCAAAGACTTTCAATTAGTTATTTGACTAAATCCAAGGTTGAAGCTAAGTGGTAGCTTCCCAAAATAGTAGGTTATATGAATGAATAACTGTTTTTAGACAATGATTCCCATAACCATTGCATTATTATAAATTGTATGGTCATATTCCTAAAATATTTATTTATGTCTAGAGACATCACTTTCTCAGCACTTGCCATAACCAGGTGGCACCTGTCATGATAAACTATGAAGTCTTAATGAAATTCATTGAGAAAATATTTTGTGGAAACTACGTTAATATTTATTATATTTTAATTTCTTTGTAATGTTTATTTTCTAGTAGATGTTTAGTCATGAATATTATTTGACCTAATTTTTTCAATAACATGAAATTTTGAGCTACCAAAATTGAGACCTTACTTACTTTTCCGTATATAAGGAGGTCTGTCCAGAAGGTATCCAGCCATGTAATATGGAGAATAGAGGCATTTATTGAACAAGATACAAGAAACATTGTACATAGGACAGTGGTTCCTCTGTCCCCTTCAAAGTAGGCACCTTGGGACCTCACACAATTCTCCCAGTTGCCATTAGCTGCCTCATCATATTATCCCAAATCTCATCGATGGTCTGAAATCTCTTCTCAAAGGTGATTTTAGTTTTGGGAAAAACCAGAAGTGACAGGGTACTGATTCTAGTCTGTAGTGGGACTGAGTCACTTGGGTGATTTGATGTTTTGCCAAATAATTCTGCATGAGACATGATGCACAGACAGGTACACTGTTGTAAAGAAGCTGCCAATCACCGGTTACCCATAGCTGTGACTTTCTGAATCATACAAATAGTTTCAGTGGAGGAATGTTCAAGCTTAAGCAAAATTTGATGCAGATCTGTTGCTCTACTAGCTCAGTCACTTTGAATGCGACAGGCACACAGTACAGATGCTTGCTCAACAGCATTTACTGCCCCCCACTGTCTATTACAGTGAAGTCATCATTATTCACATATGTGCATTCCAATCCACTCTCTTTGGCTGCCAGGTTACATCAATGTCTCACATAACATTCTCATTATATTAAAAACGGTTGGATGTTTTCCAGACAGACCTCAATATATATAATATAACTAGCCATACAGCCTTATAGTATATGAAGTATTTTTAAAAAGGAATATTTTTGAAAGATTCAGACCTGCACGCAATTAAATAGCTACCAGTTGAACATAGTAACTACTTTTTCTTTAATTCCGTAAGTATTAGCTAATGCACAGTTCAATTGTAAAAGAAATACAAGTGAAATACATCAAAATTTCAATGTTTCTGCCTTGAATTTTTAATTAAATTTTAAATTTTCTCAAATGTTATATAATACTTATAGCAATGTAAAGAAATAATGCACACTTCTGTAATATCTAAATACATTCTCAAAAATGTTTTTCTATTTTGTAATATATATTTGTTTTCTGGGGCTGCCACAATAAATTAACACAAATTGGTGTCTTAGAGTAACAGTAATTTGTCCTTTTTTAATTTTGAAGTCCAGAAGTTTGAAATCAAGCTGTCAACAGTACATTCATTCTGAAGACATAGTAGGTGAAGCTCTGCCATGTTCCTAGCTTCTTGTGGTTACTGACAATCCATGTCAATCCCTGGTTATTCTCTTGGCTATGGGCCCATCCTCTCTGACTTCTGTCTCTGTACCTGCAGCTCAGCTCTTGTACCTTTCTTTTTTTCTGGAAGGGTAGTACGTGCTTCCAAATGGGAAGGCTATCAGTCCATTTTCTGTTTGTTTCATATGGGGAGTCTTTTATTTTGTATAGCTACTGTCCCTTTCAGCCAAAGCTACAAGTGTTTCTGCTGGAATTTTTTTTTTTTTTAATCTTGTGGTATCATACATATGTCAAAGTTTTTATGTAATTAGGCAAGAAGGTTCTCCACAGATTATTCCTAGATAACCCCATATTTATGCATGAATTTAGCTGAGATAATTTTTTTAGCACGTAACTAATTTCTGCAGCAAAATATTTTTCTGCCACATCTTCGGATCTTTTACCAGAGCTTATTTTAGCATTTGTTTGCAATCTGGATAAGCTAAGATTTTCTGAATGACAAAGTTCTGAGGAATTTTTTTAATGTTTAATAGCTCATTTTTCAGTTTATTCTTTTTTTATTCATTGTTGCTCACTTACAGTTGCTGTGTCCTTTTACCCACTGCTCACTCCTACCCTGTTCCACCCCACTCCCACAGTCAATTTCCCCAACTGTCTGTGCCCATGAGTACTCTATTCAGGTTCCTTTGCTTGCCCTTTCCCCTTATTTCCCCCATTATCACCCTCCCCTCTGGTCACTGTCAGTTTGTTCTTTATTTCCAAGTCCCTGGTTCTATTTTGCTCGTTTGTTTGTTTTGTTGATTAGGTTCTATTTATAAGTGAGATCACATGGTATTTGTCTTTCACCACCTGGCTTAATTCACTGAGCATAATGTTCTGCATTTCCATCCATGCTGTCACTGAAGGGTAGGTGTTCTTTCTTTCTTTCTGCTGCATAGTATTCCATTGTGTAAATGTATCACAGTTTTTTAATCCACTCATTTACGGATGTGCACTTAGGCTGTTTCCAACACTTGGCAATTGTAAATAATGCTGCTATGAACATTGAGGTACATTGGTTCTTTTGAATTGGTGATTCAGGATTCTGAGGATATAGTCCCAGCAGCGGGATCACTGGATCAAAAGGCAGTTCCATCTTTAGTTTTTTGAGGAAATTCCACACTGTTTTCCACAGTGGCTGCACCAGTCTGCATCCCCACTGACAGTGCACTAGGGTTCCCTTTCCTCCACAACCTTATCAGCACTTGTTTTTTGTTGATTTATGATGGCCATTCTGACCAGTGTGAGGTGATATCTCATTGTTATTTTAATTCACATATCTCTGGTGGCTAGTGATTTCTTTCTTCATATTTTACAATTTAAAAAATGGAGAAACTAGGCTGTCCTTTTTTATTTTTTTGATATCTCATTAGCTAAATATCCAAGTTCATCACTGAGCAGTTCTACTTTCCACCCAACAGTAAAAAACAATTTAGCCACATTCTCTGGTACCCTCTAACAGGGGTTTTCCTTTCTTCAGTGACCAATAACATGTGCCTTATTTCCTTCTAATATTTTAGCAGAGGCAATTTTAGTGTTCATATTTCTCCCAATATTCTGTTTATTATGACATATGTATTTTCTAAAATGAAAAAAGTTTTCTGTATCATTTTAGTAAATTTCCTTCTGAGAATTATCCAGAATTATATTTAACACCTATTTTTTCTACCAACAATCTCTTTAAGGTGATCTAGGCTTTTTTCCTATCGTGCTTCTCAAAATACTTCCAGCCTCTTTTCATTACCCAATTGAAAGTCATCTTCATATTTTATGTATTTATTACAGTAGCACCCCATTTCCCAGTAACAAAATCTGCACTGTTCAGGGTTCTCCAGTAAACAGAACCAGCAGCACCAACAGGAAAATATACACACAGTTATACAGGTTAAAAAGTTCCATAATCTGTCAGATCTAACCTGGAGAACCAGGAAAGTTGGAGGTAAAATTTACTCTGAGTCTGAAGACATTAGAATCAGAGAGGGTTGGGAGTAATGCTATAAATTCAGGTCTGAGTTTGAAAGTCCAAGAAACAATGTTCAAGGGAAGAAAGAGATGGATATCTCAACTAAAACAGAAAAGTAAATTTGCCCTACTTTGCCTGTTTTGTTTTTATTGTTGTTGTTGTTGTTGTTGTTCTATTCAAAACCTCAGAATTTTAAATGATGTTAAATGACGTTGAATGGAGACATCTTCTTAGTCTATTGGCTCATGTGCTAAACTCTTCCATATACCTGGAAATAATCTTTTACCAACTGTCCAGACATTAGTTACCCTACCCAAGCTAACACATAAAATTAACTCACACAGATTCTACACCAAATTAACACAAACCCAGAGGCAAAAACAAATTAAAAAAACAAAACAGAAATTTGTTTTCTCACAGTTCTGGAGACCAGAACTTCAAAATCAAGCAACAGGCATGTTTACTAAACCTGGAAGCTCTAGAGGAGAAATTTCCAATGCTTATCTCCTAATTTTTGTTTATTGTCAGAAATTGTTGGTTTTTCTTCACTTGTAAAAATGTCACTTCAATCTCTCATACTTGACCACATCACTTTCTTCTGTATATTACTATGGGTTATTTTCTATTTCTTATAAGAAAATTCTCATTGAATCTAGGAATTAGTTCAACCTGGCATAATCTCATCTTGTTATTTGTATTAATTATGTCTACAAAGGTCTGATTTCTAAATAAAGTCACATCCTGAAGTTCCAGCTTGATGGTCATTTTTATGGGTTACTATTCAACTGACTACACTATATAATATATGATAATAATATTTTCTGAGTGAAACTAGCAGTTTTCATAACAATTATGTTAGATATTAGTCTTGAAATAATAAATATATACATATATATTCATATGTATATTATTTCAAATATATACTGTCAAAAAAACAGTAATGAAAAAACTTATTTTGAGTTTTATTTAGAATCTTTACCTATATTAGAAATGAACATTTAGGTATTAAAAATGCATTAGAATGACCAAATTTGAAGGGGTTTATGATAATATTAACTTTGATTATATATGTTGGAAATATACCTAATTGAAATGACATCACAGTAAGAATTTGGCAATTAGTTAACATTCCAAAGGTTTAAAGCCGAATGAAAAAACAAGTGGCAAATATTAGACAATAAAACCTCAGAGTGCTGATAAAGGTCTAAATTAGACATTGTCTTTAAATTTCAAAACTGTTTCAGGTTTTGCATATCACTAAATGGAATAAAAATACATCTCTTTAAAAAAATTACTATGCAGATCCTCATTTAAAAAAAGCTAACTTTTTCAAAAATATTATGAGTTTTTCCATAGTCAGATACCTCCCATTATTTTTTTTTCCTTTAGGATAAATTCTTTATTGAAAATTTGAGGATTTTCAAATAAACAGAACAATAATTAGCAGCTCAAGAATAAGTCAAAAATTGATATTATCCTTCCTAAACATGAGCATATCCCCTAACCAAATATGCGATGTATCTTTTGTTTTTATGTTAAACAATTAATCATTTATAATAATATAAGATGACATATTGAAGTTTACAAGAAGATGAATGTTAATTTGAGGTCAAGTGAATTAGTGATTTCTCTAGAAATTCACTGAGTATTTTGATAGTCACTAGTCAGTCACATGTGGTTACTTATATAAAAATTAATCTTCCTTGGCCAGGTAGTACATTTGGTTAAAACATCATCCTGATATGCTAAGGTTGCTTATTCAATCCCCAATCAGGGTGCATACATGAAGCAACCAATGGATGCATAAATAAGTGGAACAACTGATATTTCTCTCAATAAGTAGAAATTGATATTTCTCTCTCTTTCCTATCCTATCTTTCTCTGTAATATCAACAAATAAAATGTTAATAAATAAGTACATAAATTGAAATTAATCTAATTAGATTAACTTAAAGTTGCAGTTCTTTAGTCACGCTAGCCACATATCAATGCTTAACGCCACATTTGGCTAGTGAACATAGAAGATATCAAACAGTGAAGATATAGAACATTTTTATTATGGTAGAAAGTTATATCAAACAATACTGCTCTTAAATATCAAATATTCAATGTTGTTCAAATATCCATATGTATATACATATGTATGTATTAAAAGCATGTATATATTAACATACTTTATATACTAATAAATAGGCACTAGATTCTAACAATGAAATGCTTAAATAACTAGTCTACTCCAGTGCTATGCTCATGTAATTGACTACAATAAAATTGTATTATCGAATTGAAAACTTACCTCTTCCAGTATACATGAATAACAATACGGTTCTCTGCCACTTGATTATGAAAAAAACAAGAGCATTAGTTCAGTTGAAGCATGTTATAAGACTGGGAAAAGGGAGAGACAGCCTACTCTAACACTGGAAATTTACATACAAAGTGAAATATCCAAAATAGTGATGAATGGGTTTCTTTTTATCTTACTGTCTATATTATATTTAGCTCAGACTTCAAAAAAAAACACCCAGATTACATGGCAAAAGCAAAAGGAAAACTGTCCTACATATTTTGTTTCTGTTTTAAAAATACAATAATAGTTTTAGCTTTATTTATAAATAGGATTGGTTTCATTTTTACCTGATTAAACATAGAGTTTCATTTTTGTACATATTATCCAAAGTCTATTTATATTGTTAGGTCATGGCATTATTTTTCCTTATATTTAAAATCATAGTTTCTCTTCTTTTGTTTTTTTAAAGATTTATGTGGTCTTTTCTTTCATTAAGGCTAAATAAAACTTATTTTAAAATGAATATTTGAGTTTCAGAGTCGGGTGAACTGAAATTTAAAAAAAAATCCCAAGATATTTTGCCATAGCAAAATAAAAAAATAATAATAATAATGCTGACCAAATTGTGGATCTCTGTGATCATAAGTGTTGGCATTTTTCATAAAAATCTTTATTTCTTGTTTTAGCCTATTTGTTATATTGACGAGTCACCTGGCTACAGATAACCCCAGCTATCCCTTTGCCTGAGTCTGTCTAAGAAAGCAGAGAGAGCTCTAGATGTAGAAACAGAGCAATGCTTTCCGGTCTTAGCACTGACATGCATTAGTGAATAAATTATTTGGCCTTTCTGAGCTTCAATATCAATTTGTTGCTGACCAGTAGAAATAACAATTTCTTGCTCACCAGCAATATACCAAACCCGGGATTAAACATTATACATGCCCTTTCTCACTTAATCCTTGTAACTCTACAAAGGAAAAAGTTTTATTATATTTATTTTGCAAGTGAAAAAGCTTATTTTTTTTAGACTTGGAGTAGTGAGTTATCATAGACAGGAAGTCCTGGGGAGTCTCCTTCATTGACCAAGATGGGACAGGGAAAGTTTCTACACAGAATAAGCCAAAAAGCTAGAAAGAGGAATAGATAGGGCTCAAGCATGTCAAAAGCTAACCAGATAAATGGATAGAAATAAAAGTCTTCCCCTCCCTATCCCTCAAAGAACCACAGTCTTGAGTGAGAAGGGCCATCTTCTTTGAGACAGGTATCCACCATTCTCCCAGGCTGTGGTTCCTGAATAAACATTCATTTTGTACCAACACCTGTTTCACAAGTTTGGCTTTTATTGCAGCAGACAGTCAAGCCTATGTTTTCTGTTACAGTTTTTTTTTTTTTTTTTTTTTTGGTGACTCCACGAGGATCATGTTGAACTCAGTAAGACCTGGAGGGCCCAGGCTGTAGTTCAAGTTTCCTGTAGCAGGCTGACCTTGGGATCAAGACTGTGGGGACTTCCCAGAAGCTGCCAAGAGCTTTTCTTGGGGGATTTTTTTTGCACTTTTTTCAAGGCATCAGCCTTCTGAAATGCTTGGCTGATGAAAGGAGACAAGTTTTGGGAGAATAGATGAACTCCAAGACTGTGTAATTTGAACCAGCATGCATACCCAGGTCTGCTACCCTAGCCACATGGTCTTTGTGCCACTTCAGCATTGTACCACTTGGATATGATTAGGGCTATGTGAGGTACTGGTTGGCAGACTATCTCTGCCACTTGGGATTTATGCTTCTTGGGTGTTGTACTACATGAGATTCATGCCATTTGGGCCCAGTCAGGAGCACTTGCAGTATCAGTTGGCAAGTGATAAGATGATAGGAGTTGCTTGTGAGCACTCCTTTGGACTAATGGAATTAAGGATCCAAGTATTGTTCATATGCTCCCACTTTCTCTGGGGAATTTCTATGGTTATTGTTTTGGGTTTAACCTTTCATGCTTTTAGCAGTTTTATTTTGACTAAAAAAGGGAGCCCACCAGGCAAAATTTTAGCACATTGGTCCATGCACAGTTATGATCCAATGACCAAGAAGGAACTGCTTTTCTATTGCAACATTTTTGGGGCCTATTCATACTTTATATTAGAGGGGAAAATATTCCCTACATTTTTTCTTAAATTACCACAACATTATACAATTGGAATTGCTTTACCAATGCTCAGAGAATCAGTATAAAATTCCATATGTCAAGGTGTATATATTTATACAATAAATAGTAAGCAAAGAAAGGAAACAAACTAATGAGACAGAGGAGGAAATTGGCCTCAAACTCCTCCCTGAGAGTCAGATACAAGAAGAAAGGAAAATGAGGGTATGAGTATTTTTAATGCCCTGAACAAAGAAGGCCAAGGATTAGCAGCAGTATGATTTCCCCAGCCACCACTTCTACTGCTTGCTACCCCTGAAATAAGGCCCAGAGTAGTGACAGCCCCATCCCGTATGATGAAGGAATGGTTTCCTCCTCAAAGACCGAGTTGGACACTCAATTCATCCAGGGAATATCCCATGACACAGTTCCCTTTGAAGCAACACTCTATAGGTGGAATAAACAGGGAAGGCCAAGCCCCACTGGTCACTACTGGGCCCATACTCAATTTTCCACTTCAGATTTATTGAACTGGAAGAATTCCAACCCCTCAGATAGGGAGAATTCTCAGAAAAAATGGTAGATCTTATGACCTTCATTTTTGCCAATCATCCTACAAACTAGGTAGACATAGAGGATCTCCTCAACATCCTGCTAACAACAGGTGATAGACAGCTCATTATAGATAAGGCCAGTGAAGAGGTTCATTACCTCCATCAGGAGAATCCCAAGGGGACCACAACAGAGCCAGGGCAATTTCAATGATAGAGGTCAACTGGGACCCAAATGGCAGAGACTTATCCTTCCTTGAACATTACAAAAGGTATATATTGGAATGACTTAAGAAATGGGTATCTAAACAAAAGATCCTGAATATGAAACAGGACATTCAACAGAAACCAAACAAAGATTCTTCTGAATTTTAAGAAAGTATTTATAATGTCTATCAAAGACATTGTTGATGCTGACCCACAGGTACCAGAAAGTGTCCAGAATGTAAACATGACTTTTTTTGGTTGATGTACCCTAGATATGAGAAGAAAGCTCTAACACTTAGATGGGGCACTGGTAATAAATAAATCCCTGCCAACTGGTGGGCATAACTTTTTGAGTTTACCATGCCTGAGAGTCAAGGAAATTAAAGCAGGCTGTAGTGTAAGTGGAGGCAGTCTGGCTTCCTCACCCAGGTGTCTGGGTTATGAGAGGGAAGCAGTTCCTCACAACCTCTAATGGGCCTGATAAATTGTGTTTTCATAGCTTTGAGTCTGGGTCTGATAAACGGTTCCCATAACATGAAGTGGGCTCACGTGTGCAGCTCATACCATTTTAGCCTGATGCTGGTTTTGTTTGTGCTAGTACTTAAGGAGGTAGGGGCTCCTCTTAGTGCATATGCAGCAGACAGAGTCACACAGAGATGACCAGTGACATTCAGTGTGACTCGCAGCTTGCAGTGTGCATGGATTGCTCACCCCTGAATAAAGGCATGTCAGACATCTCAATGGCACCATGAATATTCTTCCATCTGCCCAAATCTCGTGAACCTTGACCAGTCACAACACACAGGCCATGGTTATCTTCATTGTGGGGAAACCAGAATGAGAGGCGGGACACAAAAGGCAAAGGGGAAGACCCACTAGGAGCCAATCAATGTGTCTACTGCAATGAGCAAGACCACCGGAGAAACAACTGTTCAGAAATTAATAATGATAGTAATGTAAAAAGAAGAGAAACCCTCTAAGAGAAATGTTAGAAAGGAATAATGAATCTGATGACAAATGAGGAGCCCCAGGGGCTTCCCTATACACCTCTTGACCTATTACTATTTTTTCACAGGAGCACTGGTTACAATTGATAGTGTCAAACAAGCTAACTTCTTTTTAGATACAGGAGCTACATATTCAGAGGAATAAAAAACTAATCAAAAAAAAGTTCGGCTTTACTAAATTACTACCAGTTACTAAAATGACTTGACAATTGTAAAAATTGTTGTCCCTTTAACCTCCAGAATGCCACCTTGGTAATTAAAAACTTATGCATAATTTTCTCTACATGCCAAACTACTGCATTCCCATCTTGGGCCAAGGTTTACTTTGTAAATTGCATGCACAAATAACTTTTTTCCCTAAAAAGCAGCAATTATGTTTTGAAATCTTTCCAGAACAAGTTCTCTAGCTCTAAGTGCTCCTGACTTGCCAAGCAGGACCCAGAAGTATTCAAAATCTATGAACAGGTCAATTGAGTTGTCTCGGTCATTGGAACCTTAGGTAGGGTGGTTAACATCCAACTCATAAAAATTAACCTAAAAGAAAGAGCACAGACCCCGCAAAGGAAACAATACCCACTTAAGAAAAAATAAAAAAGCTTTTAAGGAAAATTCAAAAAGTATTGCAGAAATTCCTAAAATCAGGATAATTTGCCCATGCTAGTCTCCCTATAGCACCCCCATTTTGCAAGTCAAAAAGTCTGACTCTGGTGAATATCAATTTGTACAGGACCTTAGAAATATAAATAATGTTATTCAGGCCATTCATCCCAGGGCACCCAACCCTTACACTTTGTTGGCCACAATGCCCCAGGATAGAAAATGGTTTTAAGTCCTAGAATTGAAGGATCTTTTTCTCTGCATCCTAATAGATGAACAGTCTCAACTATTATTTGCCTTTGAATGGCAGGACCCAGAAATTAAAACCACACTCCAAAAATGTTGAACTCTTTTGCCATAATGATTTAAGAATTCCTGACCATATTTGGAGAGATATTAGTAAAATATTTAATAGATATTCACTTGAAATAGAGAATTTTCTACAATATGTGGATGACTTAATAATAGCTAGTAAGGTTTACAAAGACTATTTTACTCAACACTATCACAGTTCTGAATCATTTGACAAAAATAAGATATAAAGTATTATCTCACAAGGCCCAGATTTACAAACAGTAGGTGGCATATCTGGGATTCCAATGGAAAAGGACAAGAGCTTCATGGATGTACAAACACAAGTAGGCACTGCAGTAAAAATCCCAGAGACCAGAGACAGTTTGTGGATTCTTAGGTATCACAAGATTTTGTAGAATTTGCATTTTAAACTTTGGCTTTATAGTAAAGCCACTGTATTGTAAAAATTATTTGAAAAAACTAGACTCTGGGGCCTCCAGCCAAAAGGGAGACATAGATAGATACACTTTGCTTCCTCACACAACCAAAAGAAGGACAACAAACAATCGAAAAACAAAAATCAACCAAAACTTCCAGAAAACAAAACTGCATGAAATTTCAATAACCAAAGGTGGATTTAATGGCAGGAGCACTGGGCCCACGCCCTGGGCCCTGACTTCCGAAGGGCCCCACAAAACCCCAACTTTATACTTTTTTCTAATGACAATGAGTTCAGTTTCACATGTGCAATTTTAATTACATACAAGTTTACAATCAGTGTTAAAACCTGACAGTATGTTTATATTCGCTGATTTTCATTATTTCATTACTACACTGCATACTATACACATACTACACTGCATAGGCCCCGCACCACTGCACTACCGCTCATCCAAGCAATAGAATTGTATTTGCTGCTTTGTACTTACAAAGGTTCTCCTGCATTGCAGACTTACCATATACGCAAATACGCAGGGATGTAAATTAGTCTGTGGATATGTACTTGTTTCATTTACAGTTTTAAAAATATGTATTTTTAAACATGTATTTTTATTCTCCCTGTCTCTCTCTTTTTTTTTAAGGGGCCCAATATTTTCTCCTGCGCCCGGGGCCTCAACTGACCTTAATCCACCTCTGACAACCAAGGAGTTAAAGAGGAAACTTCCATTCAGATCAGCAGATGAATAAGAGACAGGTTGATGGGGTAGAGAGGATGGGCAACAAGGTGGTAGCTGGTGGAATGGGTGGTCCCACATTTGCATGTGGATAAATCATTAGGAACAATGGAGGAGTGAGACAGACCATGTAACCCAGGGATCCAAGGTGGGAAAATAAAGCCTCGACATCTCTGGCTATAAAAACCTGTGGGGATGTGGCAGAGAGAAAAATTTCCAGTCTCACAGAACAGTTCATTGGAGGGACCCATGGGGTCCTAGAACATACACAAACCCACCCGCTGAGGAATCAGCACCAGAAGGACCCAATTCATTTGTGGGTAGTGGAAGAAGTGACTGAAAGCAGGGCAAGCCAGGCAAGTGACATTGTTTCCTCTCTGACCCCTCCTCCACATACAGCACCACAATGCACTGATGCAGGTTGCCCTGTCCTGGTGAATACCTAAGGCTCCGACCCTTACAACATAATAGTTGTGCTGAGACAAAGCAACCTATCAGGTGCAGAATCCAAAACACCGGTAATCAGGATACTCTCACAATTGAATGAGTATGGTCACAAAATGAAGAAATGAAACCTATCCAAAGTGAAATAAAGGAAAATATACAGGGAACCAACAGTAAAGGAAAGGAAATCAGGGCTCAAATCAAAGATTTAGAACAAAAGGAAGAAATAAACATCCAATGGAAAGAGAATGAAGAAACAAGAATTCAAAAAAAATGAGGTGAGGCTAAGGAACTTCTGAGACAATTTTAAACATTCTAACATCTGAATTGTAGGCGTGCCAGAAGAAGAAGAGAAAGAGCAAGAAATTGAAAACTTGTTTGAAAAAATAATTAAGGATAACGTCCCCAATCTGGTAAAGGAAATAGACTTCCAGGAAGTCCAGGAAGTCCAGAGTCCCAAAGAAGTTCGACCCAAGGAAGCACACACCAAGGCACATCATCATTACATTACCCAAGATTAAAGATAAGGAGGAAAGCTTAAAAGCAGCAAGAGAAAAGGAGACAGTCATTTGCAAAGGAGTTGCCCTAAGACTATCAGCTGATTTCTCAAAAGAAACTTTACAGGCAAGGAGGGTCTGGAAAGGAGTATTCAAAGTCATGAAAGGCAAGGGCCTACATCCAAGATTACTGTATCCAGCAAAGCTATCATTTACAATGGAAGGAAAGATAAAGTGCTTCCCAGATAAGGTAAAGTTAAAGGAGTTCATCATCAGCAAATACTTATTACATGAAATGCTAAAGAGACTTATCCTAGCAAGAGAAGATCATAACTATGAACAGTAAAATGAAAACTAACTCACAACTATCAAAAACTGAACCTAAAAAAACAAAAACAACTAAGCAAACAACTAGAACAGGAACAGAATCACAGAAATGGAAATCACATGGTGGGTTATCAGTGGGGAGGGGAATGGGAAAGAATGGGGTAAAAGGTACAGGGAATAAGAAGTATAATTGGTAGGTACAAAATAGACAGGGGCAGATTAAGAATAGTATAGGAAATGGAGAAGCCAAAGAACTTATATGTATGACCCATGGACAGGAACTATGGGGGGGATGCTAGAGTGAGGGGTTTTCAGGGCAGAGGCAGATAAAGGGGAGAAGAAAATGGGACAACTGTAATAAGATAATCAATAAAATAAACTTAAAGAAAGAAAAAAATAGACAACCTTTATAATGGACAAGAGACTGTCAAGTGACATTTGACACTTTGAAATAAAAACTAGTTTCAATTTCTGAACTATGATTACTCAGTTTCTAGGAACCTTTCAAATTATACATTCATTAAAAGCAAGTAATTGGACTTAGGGTACTAACCTAGACCCTGAGAACTACCCTAAAACTATAGACTGTCTCTCAAAGAAAGTAGGTCACCTGACAGCAGGATGGCCACCATGTTTTTGGGCAATATCAGTTACCTGTAACATCTTGCAGAAAGCACAGAAATTCACTCTGAGCCAGCTACTATGGTATTTGTACCATTTCAGTTCCTAACTTTAATAAAACAGAAAGGAGAGTATTAGCTGATGTCAGGGTACATGAAAAAAAATATGAGGCCATTTTTTTAGATGACCAAAATGTTAGCTTACAAATCACCACAACCTTAAACTTGACCACCCTAACTCCCAGATTCAGAGGCTTAGACCTCCAACTTAGTTGCTTAGGAAACATTGGCAAAGTTTATTCCAGAAGTCCAGATCTATTGGACTAGCCACTGACAGAGCCTTACTAGAAATTATACACAGATGATAGCTGCTTCATGGAGAATGGTCAGAGGTCAGCCATGCATGCAGTAGTCACCATAGACAAGGTAATAGGAGACCAAACCCTTATAATAGAATCCTCAGCACAAAGGCCTGAGCTGATAACCCTCATTGGAGCCTTAGAATTATCCCAGGGAAAGAATGTTAACATCTACACTGACTCTAAATACGCCTTAATGGTAGTCCATGCCCATGGAGCAATGAAGAAAGAAAAAGAGCTCTTCCACACAATAAAAAAGATCCTGGTGAAAATATTCCAGAAAACACATTTGAAATGGGACCAGGCACTCCCTACTGCCTTGTTTTGGATTAGGGTAGCACAATGAAGCAGGCTGAAATTAAACCCTTTTAAAATAGTTTTTGAGAGACCCTTTCAAGTTTCTGTTTTAGAAACATCCTCTTTAGATTTAGAACATGAATCAAAAATCAAATATCAAATATATATACATGGCAGACACTAATAAATTGGCACAGGTTTGTTCATTGTGGGTCTATCTATGCTTCTGATGAATCATTATATCAGTTCCAGCCAGGAGACTAAGTTTTACTAAATACCTGGAAAACACAAGGTCCTGGACAGCAGTTAGCCAAGAAATGGGTCTGTCCCTTTGATGTCTTGCTGACAAAACTTGCCTAAATTAAAACTCACAAAAATCAAGTCTTAAATTCACCCCATGGATAAAGTGGGTGCCATGTGAGAAGGACATGAATCTTGCCACTGTTATTGACATGACAAGGAAAAGCTGGACTTGCACTCTTGAAAGAGATTTCAATCTCCTTTTTCTGAGATTGAAAAGGACAGGACCTCCCAAAGCTAAGTGACAGTTACCATTTTTTTAATCATCATCTGAGGGTGCGTGTGTGTGTGTGTGTGTGTGTGTGTGTGTGTAGGGAGAGAGAGAGGGCGTGCTTACAAACATCAATGTGAAAGAGAAACATTAACTGTTTGCCTCCTATATGCGCCCAAACCAGGGATTGAACCCACAACCTACGTATGTGCCCTGATTGGGAATCAAACCTGCAAACTTTTGGGCTATGCGATGACATTATAAACAGCTGAGCTACCAATCCAGGACTGACAATATTACTTTTTATTGCATTATTATTTTTTGGCAACTGCTATACTTTTTGCCCGTACTTGGACTGATAATGCCTTTGTTTGCCTTTCCCAGAAAATGGTTTCCTTGGCAAAAGTATTATGCCATTGGGCATGTCACCAAAAACCCTACTCAGGATTAGATTATTGGGATACTTTAGTCTCTCTAGTTTCTGATTTCACTACAGCTTCCCCTGCACTACTAGTCATACCTCACAGTGACTCCTTAACTTCTTGTGTGCACAATAGGTCATATTTTAAAAACAATCTGTAACACTTCTTCTTGAAATATAAAGCAGGCTACCAGCTTTGCTTACTTAGCAATACCATCTTCAAGACGCCAGTATGCCTTCTTCCAGGGAGAACAATCCTCCCTCACATAAAGGTTTCCCTCCATTCTTGACATGGGGATAGGTAAGACTATACCTCTTGACAGCAGGTATAAAGAAGGTGACACTTTTACCCATTTGCCCTTGTAATAATACAAGGGTTCTGAATTTTAAAGGAAAGAATTGTTACTGTAGACAATCAAGGATCACTCAGAAGCCTCCCTCATTGACCAAGATGGCACAAGGAAAGATCTCACACTGACCATGCCAAATGCTGTAAAGATGAGTAGATAAAGCCTGAGTTTACCAAAAGCTAGGAAGATAAGTAGACAAGACTCAAGCATGTCAAAAGCTCCACCTCCTGTCAGATTAGTGGCAGCATTAGATTCTCATAGGAGGCAAACCCTACTGTGAACTGCACATGCAAGAGATCTAGATTGGGGACCCTTTATGAGAATCTGGTGCCTGATGATCTGAGGTGGAGCTGAGGTGGTGATGCTGGTACTGGGGAGTGGCTGCAAACAAAGATTACCATTAATAGAGAGGTTTGACTGCACAGAGACCATAATAAATCAATCGCTTGTGGACTTAGCAAGACGATTAGGTAGAAAAAAGCCCTCCCGTCCCTATTCCTGTAAGAACCTCAGGCTTGAACCAGAAGTGGAGATGTTGTTTGAGACAGGAGTTCACCATTCTCACAGGCTGTCATATCTGAATAAACATCTTTCCTTTTGCACTAGCACTTCTCTCACAAGTTTTGATTTGTTTCAGCAGGCAACGGACCCCACATTTCTGCTAACAGTTGGATTTACTAGGATTATGCACCATTTTTAGTAGCCTGTTCAGAATTCAATATTAAATGTCTATTTCCAGAATTAGTGATGTCAATCTATATACATATGTAAGTATGTATTATTAAATTACATGATTAAATATATGAGACACATGTATCAACATCCTGTTCTTTGATTTATTTTTACTTAGTATATCCACATTATTAATCTTTCTAAGTATCTTTGATAGGAAGAAATATTTCTGATGTTGACCCAAGATTCAGGCTCTTTTTAAATTTATACTACTCAGAGTAAATTAATAACCGACATGTACAATTATAGTCATTCTCTTGTGAGTACTCTTAGTGTGAGTTTTGTAAGTATAAGTTGTCATCATGGCTTAAAGACAATCGACAAAATCCAATGTTATAATAAAATAATAAGCTGTTCCTAAAAGGTAGTTGGCTATATCTACCTTGTTTTACACGGATTAGAGCAGGGGACCTGTCCCCTGGGCCATGGACTAGTAGCAGTCCATGGCCTGTTAGAATCCAGACCCCACAGCAGGAGTTGAGCAGCATTTACAACTGCTCCCCATCACTCACAAAACCACCTGAGCTCCACCTCCTGTCAGATCAGTGGCAGCATTAGATTCTCGTAGGAATCTAATGCACATGCAAGAGATCTAGATTGGGAACTCTTTATTAGAATCTAGTGCCTGATGATCTGAGGTGGAGCTGAGGTGGTGATGCTGGTACTGGGGAGTGGCTACAAACAGAGATTACCATTAATAGAAAGGTTTGACTGCACAGAGACCATAATAAATCAATCGCTTGTAGACTCAATCAAAGCCCTATCAGTGAGTGGTAAGTGACAGTTAAACTGCATCTTGTGGCAGGCTATAAAGCCATCCCCCTGCCACTATCCGTTGAAAATTTTTCTTCTCCAAAACTGGTCCCTGGTGCCAAAACCATTGGGAACCACTGGATTTGAGGATGAAAGACATTGTGGTAAGAAGTGCTACTTTTTATTTAAATGTATATATATTTTTAGTCTGAGTTCCATTAATATTTGTTTATTACAGTTTATTGCATTGAACTAATGAGCAAAATAGTAAAAGAAACTTTTATATTTAGATACATAAAAGAGACTGACAGCTGCTGGAAAGGAGGCAGAGGGGATAGAATGAAAGATGGTGAAGGATTAACCAAAGAAACTTTATGCACAACATAAGGAAACAAACAACAATATGGAGATTGGCTTGGTGAAGGGAGAGGGTGTGGCTGCGTGGAGGTGGAAAAGAAGAAAAAGTGGGAACTGTAACTGCATAAAAATAAAAATTAAATTAAAAAATAAAATACAAAAATGAATTATGCTAAATTTAAAGTAATCTCAGTGACCCGAGCAATAAACTTCTATCATGCTGATGATACAGATAATTGACTTTTAATATTTTATTTTTATTATATTTTTCCATTAACATTTATCTCCCTTATAGTCCCTCCTCTACCACAATCACCACACTGTTATTTATGTCCATGAGTCCTTTTTTCTTTTTTTCAACCCCTCATTACCCTAATCCCCCCATCAGATTTGTCAGCATGTTCTCTCTATGAGTCTGTCTCTATTGTGCTTATTATTTCAGTTTGCTTATTAGATTCCATGTGTGACTGATAGTTATCTTTCTCTGACTGCTTATTTCACTTAGCATAATGTTCTCCAGGTCTATCCATGCTGTTGCAAGGGGTAAAAATTTCTTATTTTTCATTACCAAATAGTATTCCATTGTGTAAATGTCCCATTGTTGTTTTATCCATGCATCGACTGATGGACACTTGGGTTGTTTCCATATTATGGTGATTACACATAATGCTGCAGCGAACATAGGGGCACTTATGTTCTTTTGAATTAGTGTTTCTGCTATCTTCAGGTAAATTTCAAGTAGTGGACTTGATGACCAAAAAAATCATACAATACAATTTAAAAATGGGCAAACACCTGAATACACGCTACTCAAAAAAGGGTTTACAGATGGCCAATAGATTTATGAAAAGATGTACACCACCACTAATCATCATAGAAATGCAAATTAATACCACAATAAGGTATAACCTCACACCAGTCAGAATGGATATGATTGATAAATCAACAAACCACAAGTGCTGGCAAGGATGTGGAGAAAGGGGAACACTTTTTCACTGTTGGTGGTAATGCACGTTGATGCAACCACTGTGGAAAGCAGTAGAGACTACCTTAAAAAATTAAAATTGGAGCTGCCTAATTAATTTTTTAAAAAATTTTAATGCCCTAATTAATTGTACTTGGGTACAGAGTTAACAATAGGAGAGCTGGGATTCAAATGCAGGTTTTCATTTCTAAAATCATTATTTTTTATTAAATCATTTTTATTGTTATTCTATGCCAGGTGTCCCAATTTTTCTCTCTTTGCCCTCCTGCACCATCCCATCCCTGGCTCCCACAGCAAATTCCTACACTGTTGTCCATGTTCGTGGGTCATTCATACATGTTCTTTGTCTAGTCCCTTCCTCTTCTTCCCACCATTATCCCCTCCCCCTTCCCCTCTAGTCACTTTTAGTCTGTTCCCTGTTTTCATACCTGTGGTTCTATTTTGTTCATAAGTTTATTTTGTTCATTACAGTCCTCTTATAGGTGAGATCATATGGTATTTGTCTTTCACCAACTGGCTTATTTCACTTAGCATGATATTCTCTAGTTCCACCCATGCTGTTGCAAAAGGTAGGAGTTCTTTCTTTCTGTGGCATATTATTCCATTGAGTATATTCTCTTTTAAATTTATCATTGAATTCAGGAATGCATTTTGAGATTTATTTTTGCTTTTTCATAGAAAATAGATCTTTTTATTATGTAAATTAGGTAAATAAATAAGAATTGGTACATTATTCAAGTTGTGTTGATGTTTTATTATTAATTTTTGTTCTCTATTTAAAAAAATAATCCAAATTACAGACTTATTTTAAAATTAACCTGACTTTTCCAAAATACCACTTACCTCTCCATCTTTCCATATTCTTATAATTTTTCTCTCTTTTTTTTCTGTGAGTTTTTGCTCCTCCAAACTACCATAAAATAGCTTTCCTACACTTTTTCTTTGATTATGCTTCCTAATTAAAAAGTCCCAAAAGTTTTATAGGCATTACATAAACACAGAACATTTTTGGTTCAGACTTAAAAGGATTTTTTTTTCTCTGTCATGGATCACAAACTTAAAAAAATGAAATATAATTGACATATAACATGTTAGTTTCAGGTGTGCAACATAATTATTTGTTTTGGTATATATTGTAAAATACCAGTATAAATCTATAACCATCCATCACAAATACTGTTTCTTTTTTAATATGAGAACTTTAAAGATCTGTCTTAGCAAGTCTCAAATATAATATAAAGTATAAACTATCATCACATGCTGATATAGCATGTTGAAACTTATATAATTGAAAGTTTGTACTCTTTGACAACTTATTTTATATATAACTTCAGCCCACCTCTGGCAACCATCAATATATTACTTGTATCTATGAGTCTGTGTGTTTTGTTATTTTTAAAAAATTGTTTAGACTCCACATATGTGAAAGCATATGCTATTTGTCTTTTTGTGTTTGGTCCATTTCTCTGAACATGATGCTCTCAGGGCAATCCATATTGTCCGAGAGGCCAATGTTTCCTTTAAAAAAAATCCTCACCTGAGGATATGTTTATAATTTTTGAAGAGAGAGACAGGGAGAGAGAGATATGAGAGAGAGACATTAATCAATCAGTTGTCTTCTGTACATACCTTGACTGAGACTCAAACACACAACCTAGGCATATGCCCTGACCAGTGATCAAACCAACAACCTTTTGGTGTACAGGGCAATGCTCTAATCAACTGAGCCACTCAGCCAGAGAATTTTTCTCTTTTATGACTGAATAATATGCTAGCACATATTATATTTTATTTATCCATTTATTAATTCATAAACTCTTAAATTGCTTCCATGGCTTTGCTATTGAAAAAAGTGCTGCAATGAGCATAGGGTGCATATACATTTATGAGATTGTGACTTTTTACTTTAGGTGAATGCTCAGAGTAGAGTGGCAAGATGATAAGGTAATTCTTTTTTTTTTTTTTTAATTTTAGAGGAACCTCCATACTGTTTTCCATAGTGACTGCACTAATGTTCATTCCCATGAACAGTGAACAAGTGTTCTTTTGTCTACATAGTTACCAAATGTGTTTTTTTCTTTTTTTATAATTGTCATTCTAAAAACTATGAAATGAGATCTCATTGTGGTTGTGATTTGCATTGCCCAGATAAGTAGTAAATGTTCAAAACCTTTTCTTATATTTTGGCCATGTGCATGCTTTCTTTGGACAAAATGCCTATTCAGATTCTCTGCCTACATTTTTATTGTATTTTTTCCATTATCATTTATTCTCCATATACCCCTCTTCCCCCAAAATCACTAATCTCTTGTCCAGGTTCATGAGTCCTTTTTCCTTTTTTCTTGATCCCACCCCATAGCTGTCATCCTGATCTCTGTGTCTCTCTGTTTTGTTTGTTAGTTCAGTTTGTTTATTATATTCCACATAGAGTGAAATCATATGGTATTTGGCTTTTTCTGACTTGTTTATTTCATTTAGCATACTATTTTCCAGGTCCATTCATGCTGTGACAAAGAGTAAAATTTTCTTCTTTTTTTACAGCTGAGTAGTATTCCATTGTACAAATGTACCAAAATTGTTTTATCAACTTATCTACTGGTGGACACTTGGGCTGGTTCCATATTTTGATGATTGTAAATAATGTTTCAGTGAACATAGGGGTGCTTATTTTC
This sequence comes from Mormoops blainvillei, assembly GCA_004026545.1. Taxonomy (NCBI): domain Eukaryota; kingdom Metazoa; phylum Chordata; class Mammalia; order Chiroptera; family Mormoopidae; genus Mormoops; species Mormoops blainvillei. Next base: position 25,915 of record PVJD01009757.1, read on the forward strand.
TTTTGAATTAGTGTTTTGGGTTTCTTTGTATATATTCCCAGAAGTGGGATCACTGGGTCAAAAGACAGATCCATTTTTAATTTTTAAAGTATTTCCATATTACTTTCCTCAGTGGCTGCACCAATCTGCATTCCCACCAATGATTAAAAGGAGTCCTTTCTCCACATCCTTGCCAGCACTTGTTGTTTGTTGTTGTATTGATGACAGCCATTCTGACAGGTGTGAGGTGATATCTCATTGTGGTTTTAATTTGAATTTCTTTGACGATTAGTTACATTGCACATCATTTCATGTGTCTATTGGTTATTATGTCCTCTTTGGAGAATTGTCTATTCAGGTCTTTTGCCCATTTTTTAATTGGATTGTTTGTGTGTGTGTGTACTGAATTTTATAAGTTCTTGATACATTTTGGATATTAACCTCTTATCAGGCATACTAGCAAATATGTTATGCCATTCTGTGGGCTCTCTTTTTTTGTTGATGATTTCCCTTGATGTGCAAAACATTTTTAGTCTGATGTAGTCCCATTTGCTTATTTTTTCTTTTGTCCCCCTGTCCTGAGGAGATACATCAGATAAAATATTGCTATGAGCAATGTCAGAGATTTTACTGTCCATGTTTTCTTCTAGGATTTTCATGGTTTCAGGTCTAACATTTAAGTCTTTAATCCATTTTGAATTTATTCTTTTGTGTGATGTAAGAAGGTGGTCTAGTTTCATTTATATATATATATATATATATATATATATATATATATATATGCCCATTTTTCTCAGTACCATTTATTGAATAAACCATTTTCATCCTATTGTAAGTGTTCTCTTCCTTTGTTGAGTTGAATATAAAAGTGCAGGTTTATTTTGGGCTCTCTATTCTTTTCCATTGATCTATATGTCTCTTTTTTATTCCAGTACCATGCTATTTTGATTACTATGGCCTTATAATATAGTTTGACATTAGGTAGCATGATTGCTCAAACTTTATTCTTCTCTCTCAGGAGTGCTGATGCTATGCAGGGCCTTTGTGGTTCTATATAAATTTTTGAAATATTTGTTCTAGTTCTGTGAAATATGTCATTGGAATTGGTAGGAATCACATTGAATCTATAGATCAATTTGGGTAATATCAACATTTTAATTATGTTAATTTTCCTGTCCATGAACACAGTTTGTATTTTCACTTGTTTATATCTTCTTCAAATTATTCCTTCAGTGTCTTACACTTTTTCTGAGTACAATCCTTTTACCTTCTTGGTTAGATTTATTCCTAGGTGTTTTATTCTTTTTGAAGCAATTGTAAATGGGATTACTTTCTTAATTTCCCTTTCTGATAGTTCATTACTAGAATATAAAAATACAACTGGCCCTAATTGGTGTGGCTCAGTGTATTGAGTGCTGGCCTGTGAACTGAAGGGTCGCTGGTTCTACTCCCCATCAGGGCACATGCTTGGTCTGCGGGCCAGGTCCCCAGTAGGAGCATGTGAGAAGCACACCCTGATGTCTCTCTCCTTTTCTATTGTGTCCCCCTCCCCTCTCTCTAAAAATAAATAAATAAAATCTTTTAAAAATACAACTGATTTCAGAATATTAATTTTGTATCCTGCTATTTTGCTAAATTCATTTATCAGTTCTAGTATTTTCTTGGTGGGATCCTTAAGGTTCTTTACATACAGTATCGTGTCATCTGCAAATAATGACATTTTTACTTCTTCCTTTTCTATTTGGATATCTTTTATTTTTTCTGCTTGTCTGATTGCTATGTCTAGGACTTCCAGTACTATGTTGAGTAACAGGGTGAAGGTAGACATCCCTGTCTTATTCCTGAAGTTTAGGGGAATAATTTTAGTTTTTGCCCATTGACTATGATGCTATCAGTGGGTTTGTCATATATAGACTATTATGTTTAGGTATATTCCCTCTATTTCCACTTCAGTGAAGTTTTATCATAAATGGGTGATGGATTTTATCATATCCTTTTTCTGCATCTATTGATATGATCATGTGGTTTTTATCCTTCATGTTATTTATGTACAACATTTGCAAATCAATAAATGTGATACACCTCTGCCTGATTTTTAATTTGATTTTCTATATTTTTGAATTATATGAGTTCTTATTTTACATATTCACCCCTTGTAAAATACATGATATGAATTTTTTCCATTTTATGTGTTACTTTCCAATAAATTTATAATTTTCTGTGTCATAGCTTTTTTAGATTGATGTAGTTCTACTTTTTTTTTATTGTTGTTGTTGTTGCTTTTGCTTTTGATGTCAATATTTTAAAACATCATAGCCAAGATCAATGTCAAGGAGCTTACTACCAGTCTTTTTTTTTTCCCCTAAAAGATTTGTGGGTTCCATTTTTACATTCAAGTCTTTATCAACTTTAAGGTTTTTTTGATGCCTGTATGTGGGTGTGTATCATGTAACATAGCGGTCCATTATTATTCTTTGCATTTGACCGTCCAATTTTTCCAATATTATTTATAAAGAAGACTCTCCTTTCTCCATTGTATAGCCTTGGCCTCTTTGTAAAAAAAATAATTTACTACATTTTGTTGGTTTCATTTCTGAGATCTCTATTCTGTTTTTTTCTGCTGATCTGTGTGTCTGTTTTTATGACAATACTATGTTTTGTTTGCTATAGATACATAATATAGTTTTAAACCAGAAAGCATGATACTTAAGCTTTTTTGGTTTTTCTCAAGATTGCTTTGGCTTTTTGGGGTCTTCTCTGTTTCCATATAAATTTTAGGGTTGTCCTTTTTTCTGTGAAAAAATGTCATTGGACTTTTTAATAATTTTTTTTACTATAAACATTTTAACAATATTAATTCTCCCAGTACATGAGCATAGACTATCTTTCCATTCATTTGTGTCTTCAAATTTTTTTCATCAAAGTCTTATAGTTTTCAGTGTATATGTCTTTCACTTTCCAAGTTAAATTTATTTCTAGATATCGTATTATATTTGATGCAATAGTAAATGAGATTGTTTTCTAAATTTTCATTCTTATGCTTTGTTACTAGTGTATAAAAATACAACAAATTTTGTACATTAATTTTCATTCTGCCACTTTAGTAAATGACTTTAATATTTCTAACAATTTTTGGTGGATTTTTAAGGATTTTCTACATGTAATATTATCATCTGCAAACAGTGACCATTTTACTTCTTTCTTTTTCTTTTGTGTATATTTCATTTTTTGTTTTGGCTTAATTATTCTTTCTATGTCCTGCAACAGAAGGTTCAAGAAAAATGGCAACAATAGGAGTAGTTGTGTTGTTTCTGATCTTAGAGGGAAGGTTTCAACATTTCATCACTGAGTGTAATGTGCGTTGTGCCCTTGTTATATTTGGACTTCATTAAACTGAGATACATTTCCTCTACACACAACTTGAGAGTTTTTGTCATAAATAGATGTTGATGTTTGGCAATTTTTTTCTGCATCTATTGTAATGCTAACATGATTTTTATACTTCATTTTGTTAATGTAATATATCACATTTTTTATTTGTAAATGTTGAACGATTCCTGCATCCCTGGAATACATTCCTCTTGATAATAGTGTATAATTTTCACAATGTATTGTTGAATTTGATTTGGTCATCACTTGTTAAGGGTTTTTGCACATGTGTTTATCAGGGATATTGGTCTGTAATTTTTTTTCTTGTGTGTTTTTTTCTCATTTTGGTATCAGGGTTTTACTGATCTCATAAAATGAGTTTGGAAATTTTCAGTCTTATACTAACTTTGGAAAAGTTTGAGAAGAAATTTGATGTTCATTCTTCTTTAAGTGCTTGGTAGAATTCACTAGTGAAGCCATCTAGTCCTGGACATTCCTTTGTTGGGAGGTTTATGATTACCAATTCAATCTCCTTATTAGGAATCAGTCAGTAATTACTATTCAGATTTTATATTTCTTTATAATTCAGTCTTGGTAGATTACATGTATATAAAGTTTATCCTATTTTTCTATGCTGCCAAATTATTTGGTATATTAATAATAGTTCACAGCATTTTCTTATATCTCTGTGGAATCAGTTGTAACATTTGCTCTTACTCTTTTATTTCCAATTTGTTGGAGTCCTCTTTATTTTTTTGTGGGTCTAGTAAAGGTCTTCTATTTGTGTTTCAAGAAATGCTTTTTAGTTTTATTGATTTTTCTGTTATCTTTTTAGCCTCTAATATTTTTATTTTCACCCTGATCTTTGTTATTTACTTTTTTTTTTACTAACTTTGGCTTTTGTTTGTCCTCTTTTTTCTAGATCCTTATGATACAATTTAAGTAATTTTTTTGAGGATTTTTTTGTTGTTGTTGTTAATGTTGGCCTTTATTGCTATGAACTTCCTTCTTCAAACTACATTTTCTTCATCCCATACAATTTGGTATATTCTCCTTCCATTTTTATTTTTTCTCAAATTATGTTTATTTTTTTCTTTTGATTTATTTTTAAGGCTGCAAAAATGTATACAGGGTTATATCCTCTTTTGGGATTGCTTCCATCATAATTACATAGTGTCCTTCTTTGTCTCTTACATTGTTTAAAATTCTATTTTGTCAGATATAAGTAGTGCTACCCAGATTTTTTCTCCACTTACATGAAATATCTTCTTTCATCCTTTTACTTTTAGTGCGTGTGAATCTTTTGTTCTGACCTAAGTGTCATATAGACAACATATATATGGGTCTTATTTCCTCATCCATTTGCTATTTTATGATTTTGCTTGGGCATTTAAGTCATTTACATCAGAAGTGATTGTTGATAGGTGCATATTTTTTTTTGCCATTTTATTTTTTAACTATGTTCCTCTGTTGTTTCTTCTTACTCCTCCTCTCCTTCTCCTCTTCTATCATCGTCATCATTGTCTTCTTCTCATCTTCTCATCACTATTATCATCATCATCTTCTTCATCTCATCTTCTTTTTTCTTATTCATCTTAAGACAGGCCCTTTAACATTTCTTGTAATGCTGATTTGGTTGTAACAAATTTCTTTACATTTTCTGGGGAGGGTCTGGTAAGTTTTGTTTTTTTTTTTGTAAATGATAACTTTGCTGGGTAAAATAGTTTTGGTTGTAGGTCCTTGATTTTTATCACTTTGAATATTTCCTTCCAGTCTCTTCTCATTTAAAATCTTTCTCTTAGGAAATCAGCTGACAGGCTTAGGGGAGCTCCATTAGAGGTAACTTTATGTTTTAGCTTCTCAGATTCTGTCTTCATCTTTAACTTTTGTCACTTTAATTTTAATGTGTCTTGGTGTGGACCCATTTGGGTTCATCTTGTTTGGGACTCTCTGAATTTCCTGATCTTGTCTGTCTTTTTATTCACCAATTAAAGGACGTTTTTGAGAATAATTTCCTCAGATAAGCTCTCGACACTTTGCTTTCTCTCTTCTTCTTCTTGTACTCCTATGATTGTGAATGTCTTTATTATTTATGTTGTCCCAAAGGTTCCTTAAACTATCTTCATTTTTTAAAGTTATTTTTTTCTATTTGCTGTTCTAATTCAGTGTTTTTTATCATACTTTGTCTTTCAAATCAAGAAAATGTTTTGTGTTTATGTTTTGATTCTTTGTTTTGACCAACCTACTCTATATTCATTCCAGTGTATTCTTTATTTCTGACTGGTCCTTTTTGATGATTTTTATGTTTTTCTCATACTATCGATCATCTTTATAACTATTACTTTGATAAATTACCTCCATTTCCTTTAGTACTTTTTCTAGAGATTTCTCCTGTTCTTTAAGTTCAGATTTTTTCTTTGTTTCCCCATTTTGGCAACCTCTTTGTGTTTGTTTCTATGTGTTAGATAATCTTGCTATGACTCCAGTTTTTTGTAGGTCGGCATTATGTAGTACGTATACTATGGTATACAGTGGTGCAGTCTTCTTGATCACCTGACTTGGGTATCCAGGTTGAGGGGCCAAAAAATTTTTGTGCATTGTTCCCCTGAGAGTGTCTCTATGTCTCTAGAGGACTCTTGTCTCTCCCTGGGCACACTGATTTTCACTGTAAAAATTGTATTCTAGCACCTCTTCATCTCTCTTGTGCTCTGGGTAGTTATAACCAGCTTAAGGTTTAGGTCCTATGCTTCTCAGTTTGAAATTTTATAGCTAAGATAACCTTCCAGAACTTTACCCACCAATCGTGGGAGTGAGACCAGCTCTTTTCTCCTCTCTGCCCTCCTTACCAACCTTGATGTTGCTTCTTCTGTAAATCCTCGGTTTTAAGACTTTTCTTCAGCTAATCTTCAGTTTGTTTTTCATGATAATTATTCTATATCATAGTTGTAGTTCCAGATTTTTCCTGGGAGGAGAGAGCAGCTTCCACCTACTCCCTTGCCATCTTGGATGCCATCACCTACACTCTGTCTTAATTCTGTCATAGAAAGATCATTCTTGATTTAGTGTGAAGAATCTAGTGAAAAGTATTAAATTCACAATGCTTTTTCAAAATTCTTCCCACAATTCATATATTTATTATAGCACACCCCCATTATAGTCTAAAATAATACCTCATTTAAATTATATTAACACTTTCTGCAGAAACATATATTCATATTTACACTAAGTGTGATAATAGATACTTTTAACCTCTAGGTTATAATAACCTCAAAGGTTTAAATTTCCTTTGGGACATCTAAGTAAAGGCACCTAGAGAGAAGTGAAATACACAGTTATAAAATTCAGTGGTGAACCCGAGAACTATAAGTAGAAGGATAGTCATTCAGGCATGCGATGGATAAAATTATCCAAAGTCATGGTACAAGTTGTACAAAAAAGAGGACTCGTGGCATGAAGCTAAAGTGTGTCAAGGTTTGAGGTAAAAAAAATAGATTTATAATTATTAGTATGTATGAAACATTCACTGTGCTAGGTAACTTACATGCATTATTGCATTTCATCTTTCCATTAACTCCATCAGATATATTTTATAATCTCCAGTTGACTGATAAGGAGGCAATTTTTATTAGTTACATAGCATGTTAGGTCACAATGCTAGTGAAAATTAAAACCTCAGTGCTATTCCAAAGTTACTACTTTTCCATCACACTACATATTCAAAATAAAAAGACTTAGAATTAAAATTTTTAGATTTATTTTATTATTTTTGTTACAATGAGCAAATAATTTAACTTTTACTTATACCAAAAATCTGTATTGCATATTTGTAGTTAGTGGAGAATCTACAAGATGTTTTGGGTAAAATAATAATGCAAGTAAAGTTGTCATTCTCAAATAGCATGTGGAACAAATAGCTAGTTACAAAATGGAGTGAAAATAACTCTTAGCAAGATTAAAAACATATTTGAGAAGCATCAGAGTTACTTTCTTGAAAGAATAGAAATATGTTACATGAACTAAAATATAAATTGGGACAAGGGGGCATATTTTTCATGAAGAGACATAAGAGTGTGTTCCTATAAGATAAAATATGATGAACAGTATGTTGTGGATTTATGAACAGGTGGCAAAAAGGAAAATACAGTCACATGCCACATAGCAACATTTTGGTTAACAATGGACCACATATATAATGGTTGTCCCAAAACATTATAATGGGGCCTAAGAATTTCTATTGCACAGTTACATCACAGCTATCATAACATCATAACACAACACATTACTCACATTTACGATGATGTTGTTGTAAGTGATCTATTTTGCCAGTAATATAAAAGTATAACACACACAACTATGTAAACACATGAAAATTGATACTGACAAAAAATGACTGTTACTGATTAAAGTATATATTATACTTTTTTATTATTTTGCGTGTACTCTTTCTACTTCTAATGAAAAGGTGTGCTGTAAAACAATTTGCAGTGTTACGGCATCAACAGCTTCATACATCTTGTGTTTATCATGTCTCTTGACTGAATTAAATTCTTTTGTGCATGATTTAATGTCATGTTGTTTTGATTATAATGGGCCTAAGCACACAAAAATCGGCTCTTAATGTTACCAGAAACAAGCCACATTGGATAATTGTTTAAAAAAATGAAAATAAAAGTGACTAAGGACTAAAATGTGTAAAACCTGTGATGGTTATTGCTTGCCAGTCAGGTATGACCCATTCTACCATAGCTTTGATCTTGAAGACTGAGAATAAAGTGATAGAATCTGTTAAAGAATAAGCTTCATTGAAAGCAAGGAGACTAACAAAAATTTAAGAAGGGTCTATCCCATATATTAAAACGCATAAACAAACAAGCAAAAAAAAATTCTAGACCAGGATTTAAGACCAGACACAGAAATGTATCACTTTCAGCTCTATGATGATCATGGCTAAAGCAAAAAGTGTGTTCACAATGTTGTTAGGAAAGGCTACCTGGCTGGTGTGGGTTGAGCACTGGACTGTGAAGCAAAGGGTCACCAGTTGGATTCCCACTCAGGGCACATACCTGGGTTGCAGGCCAAGTCCCCTGTAGGGGGTGTGCAAGAGACAACCACATATTGATGTTTCTCTCCCTCTTTTTCTCCCTCCTTTCCCATCTCTCTAAAAATAAATAAATAAAATCTTTAAAAAATAGAAAATATGAAAAGGCTATGTGAGTATAATCTTTAGTTTACTTTTATCCTTGTGTTTTTAAACAATTCAAGATTGTTATTCATTACATAATGTGAAAATTAGTGAGGAGTTTGCTTGTGTTCATGTGAAGACAGCTGAAGAACTTCAGGAAATTTTAGTGAAGCTGGTTATATAAGAAATATTTTTTTTAGAGTAAATATCCATTATGGATAAAATCTCCCTATTCTGGAAACAGATGCCTGAAAGGGCTTCTATTGATAAATGGGCCAACTCAATGCCAGGTTTCAAGACTTTTAAGGACAGGATAATCGTCTTGCTTATAGAAAATATTCAAGCTACAATTTAAAATTCACTGTCATCTGGCACAGTAAGAACCTCAGGACTTCAAGCATATCGATAAGTATATACTACCATGAATTTATAAAACAATAAAATGTCATGAACAGCCTAGGTTCCCTTTGCAGATATTCTCTTGAATTTCTATGCCCATTTTCCAATGGAGAAGTACTCTGCAGAATTACAAACTCATCAAGATTTTTCTTATTGTTAATAATGCCCCCAGACTTCACACTTTTATTGATAATTTTTATCCCAATATCAAAATGATGTTTCTGCCTCCAAACACCACACTTTTGATCCAACCAGTGAATCAAGGAGTTATAGCAGCTTTTAAGGCCTGCTATTGCTACAGCTGAATCCACCGAGAAAACAATATGCAATTCTGGAAGGATTATAGTATCTATGACTACATCAAGGTCTTTTCTTGGGTTTGAGGTGATGTCACCAAGAACAAATGGCATCTGAAAAATGACATTCAAGAATTTCATCTATGACTTCAAAATTTTACCAAAAATTAGGAGGTTGCAAAAATCAACAATGTTGTAGTTGAGCAAGAAAACAGCTTTAACCTGGATGTACTTAAGGATGGCATTGAAGAGCTCCTAAAGGTGCTTCCTGAGAAATTTACTAATGAGGAATTGTTGAAACTGAGAAAGGATCACATAACTTTAGAAAAAGTCAAGAGAAAAGGAAAGTGCAGGAGAAGAAGAACCCTCAAGACAATTCCCAGTAGTAGATTTAGAAGTTTTCCACCTCCACAAGCTCCTTAAAAAGTTTGAAAACATAGGCCCCCAACACCAAAAAGGTTTTCATTAATAGAGATTTTTATGGTTCATGATTTTTGTGTTTGTTTGTTTGTTTACAATCAAATCTATGGTTCAAAAAAAAAAAAAAGGAAAAAAAGAAAGAACCACCATGGTCATGTTTCTGAAAAGAGTGACACCTCCTCAAGAAGAACCTCCAGTAAACTTCTCAAGACATATTTCACAAGAAAGGCATTGTTATCAGAGGTGATGACAGTTTTATGCATGCAATTGTCCCTGAAGACCTTCCAGTGAGACAAAAAGCAAAGGTGTAATACAGTGATATTAATGATAGTAATTCTGTGTAGGCCTAAGCTAATGTGGTTTTGTGCCTTAGTTTTAATAATAAAGTTTAAAAAATAAATATATATATATAAAGAAGTTTATATAATAAAATATAAAGAAAATATTTTCTACAGATATATAATCTCTTTACATAATAAATATTTACAAATGTAAAAGCTATTTTTTAAAGTTTATAAATTTAAAAAGTTACTTAAGCTAAGGTTAATTTATTACTGAAGAAAAATATTTTAATAAATTCAGTGTAATCTAACTGTGCAGTGTTTACAAAGTCTACAATGGTATGCAGTAATGTCCTAGGTCTTCACATACTCTTACCACTCACTCACTGGCTCACCCAGAGAAACTTCCAGTCCTGAAAGCCTATTCATGGTAAATGCCCTATACAGGTATACCATTTTTTATCTTTTATACTATATTTTTTACTGTACCTTTTCTATGTTAGATGCACAAATGCTTATCATTATGTTACAATTGTCTACAGTATTCACTGAAGTAATCTGCTTGTTTGAAACCTAGAAGAAATAGGCTATTCCATATAGCCTATGCGTGTGTTAGGCTATGCCACCTAGGTTTACGTAAGTGCACTCTATGATGTTCCCACAATGCAAATTCACGTAACAGTAAATTTCTCAGAATATATCCCATTGTTAAGCAATGCATGACATATAGAGGTGAGAACAGAGAAATAAGAAGGTTCTAGATAAAGTTCTTCTATGTCACACTGAGTTTTGTTATTGCATGCTATACAGATACATCATTAGTATATGACTCATAAAGATGTTTGATAATTAAATTAGAGCTTCTTTTCATTTATTCATGCATACACAGAATATATATTATACTAAAAATTTATGTGAGGATCTTGTTAAACTGAAGAATTTACTACATGTGTTAGTTATTATTTTGATTCCATGCAAGTGAGATAGTTATTATTTTTAATTATGTGATATATCCTTATATGACATACCCATGGTTTGAATCCTGAGTAATGTAAAGGTTGAATGTAGTTAGTGGTATTCCAGAACACAAGTGTAATGAACAGCTCACATAGCAGTTTTATTTATTCAGCTCTACAAGGCAATGCAAAGGAGTGAGAGGTCCCTGGGCCTTAGAATAAGAAGATCTTGGGTTTTACATGAACTTTATCCCAATAAAACTAGAAAAAAGAGAGAAAGTCTTGGGTTTTCATCCTATTTCTGCCACTTCCAATCTGTGCTTGTTTGGAAATTTTCTTTCATTTCTTAAAATTTAACTTTTCTACCTGCCAAATTATTTTATTCAGCAGGAGAAATTGTTAAGATGAGCTAACATTCACCCTCTTATTGTTTGAAAAACTACGATAATTTTCTTGTTTTCACTCTGAAGTTTTTTGTCCTTTGGGTGGTTTGGGGAGACAGTTCCTTATTCTACTGACATTTGAGCTTGCAAAGTACAATAATGAATGCAGCATACCTGATTAATATTAATAATAATAAAAACTCCCTCATAGATTTTCCACTAGTCTTTTCTTATTCAGGCTTGAATGCATGATGAACATCCTGAATATTTAATAACTGAAGAAAAGAAGACCCAAATGAAAGAACATCTTGAGCTGTCATGCAATGCCTGAAAATCCCCTTATCTCCTCATAAGAGAGAACAGACTTGGTTTATCAAGGGAAAATACATTTTTACACCTCTAGTAAAATGTCACTAAAGATTGCAAGTGACATAACAAAATACAACTTCCTATAGAATATGAAAAATATAATTTTTTTCATTGCTAAGAATTTATATTGAAAGGTCATTACAGTGCATATAAAATCCAGCTGAAGCTGCTTAATGCTTTCTATTTTCACTCCAATATCTTCTAATGGTGAGAGTAGGCTGGGTATAATTAAAAGCAGATTGTAATTTGCATAGACAGAGGCACAAGAAAAACAAATAAATAAGAATTTGCTTGGGGACTAATGGCTGATCAACCAAGAAATACTGGGAAAATAATGGAATTAAAATGTCTGGCTTTGCACTTTGTAGAGATGTTTCTGTCTTTATTCTTCTCCCTTTCTTTCTTGTCATCTCTATGGCAAGGCATAGTCATCTCCTTAGGGCAAAAGCTTGTTCTTCCAAAGCACATAAAGACTATGAGATCCAAAGTTTCCTGAAGAAAATGAGATTTTTCTAATTCAGTTCACTCTCAAAATGAAATTGGCTTGGTGTATTATGTGAATTGTGACTTTTTTCCTCCCTTTTAATATTCATCTTCTTTGGCTATATCACAGGGACTAAAAGAATATTTGGGGGAAAGAAAACAGAGCACAAAGTTACATTTATGTGGAGAATGTAAAAAAAAAGTACCATCAAAAGACAACCTTAAACTTAGCCTGCTTCTTTATGGGATAAATTGTTAGACTGCTTTTTCCTCTTCATTTATGAACTGATATATTTTTCAAATTAGATATCATTTTATATCTTTTTTGCTTTTATTATGCTCTTATTTCTGTCCCAGAAAACAATGAAATAGTGTAAAACATTTTTTTCCAATTATCCATCTTTTTTATTGTTAAATTATTTAAATTTGGCATAACCTAGTAGTGTTCACTGACAAAATGACAAACTCTGAAATTCAAGGTTAGAAATTCTCTACAAACTTACTGTCCCAAATGTGTCTAAGACCACATACCCATTGGGTATAGAGAACAATTTCTATTTATCAATTTGTTGAGACAGACACATGTAACCCTGGACACTGCAAAATCTGCAGGCTGGCAGGGACCTAATGAGCTAATCAGTTAACTCCCTCAACCTAAAATACATATAAAATTAAAAGAGGAATTACATATGGCAATTATTTTCTAATGTTCATAACTTATTTTTGTATTTGCAACTTTAAAAAGAACTCTTTCTATTTGAAAGTGTTTTGACATATTATGAATTAATTTTTGTCCAGCTTTCTCATGTTACTTACATTTTTATTTCTCTTCCATATGATTTTTAAATTGATTTTAAAGAGAAAGAGGAATGGGTGAAAGAGAAGATGAGAGAGAGAGAAAGAGAGAATCACCAATTTGTTGCTTCACTTATTTATGCATTCATTGTTTGCTTCTTGTATGTACCCTGACCAGTAATTGAACCTACAACCCTGGTGTATCCAGACAGCACTCCAACTAACTGAGACACATGACCAGGCCATCATCGGAGTTTTCATATGTATGTAATGGTGTGGGCCAGTTAGAGCCTTTCCCTCACAGTTTACATTCAAGATGTTTAATCCAAAGAGTCCTTTCATGTTTTTGAAAGGACTAGAATAACTGAAGCTTTTTCCAAATTCTGCACATTTGCATGGTTTTTTCCCAGTGCACATTGTCACGTGTCTTTGAAAGGTTGCATGACAAATGAAGGCTTTTTCAAATTCCTTCTATTCATAGGGTTTCTGTCCAATGTAGATTCTTTCAATGTAATTGAAGTGAACTTGAACAACTGAAGACTTTCCCACCTTCCTTACATTTACAGTTTATCTCTCCATTGTGATTGTTTCATGGTTTTCAAATCACTGTAGATAAGGCTTTACCACATTCTTTACATTTATAGGGCTTCTGATCCATATTTTTGAAACTAATATGCTTTGAGTCCAGTGTGACACCTGACGTGCCTGTTACCAGATGAGTGATGTTTTTCCACAGGCACTGTATTCATTCTAGTATTTTTCTTCCTCAGATTGAGATTTGAAACAAAGCTGAAGTGTTCTCCACATTGACTAACCTCTTTACTTTCAGAAAATTTCTCTACCACCGGTCCTATATAAAGTGTACTACATGTTTCTACACCAATTTTTAAAACCCTGATACATTTTTCTGTCTGCAAGTATTCTCCTCCACTTAACAGAAAATATGCCTTCCAGAAACACGGATATATTAAAACTAAAAGATGAAATGATGTTTATTTATTATGTTGATAACCATAGAATCATAATATGCATATAAGAAGAGACAAATATACTTTAAATATTAACAGTAATTGTTTCTTGGTGTTGGAATGCTATTATTTTATGGCTTTCAGTGTTAATTCATTTGCTATCTTTTAAATGACTAGAGTTTGTATTACAGGAAAAACTTACTATAAAATCTGTATACTGTAAAATATATTTTAGATCAAATACCCTACAACTTTGTATTGTAAAATTTTTGTATATACATAAAAGTAATAAAACTTCCCTAGTTGAACTAAGTTAAAAAGTTTCAATGGAAAATATCAGTTACATTATATATTAAGATCTGTATGCCCATTTATTTGTTCAAAAACATATCCAATAAATGTCTACTGTTCCTAAGCATGCAGAGATACTTGACAGATGTTTATTACGATGAGGCAGAAAAAGGATGCCAGTCACTTTCCTAGGGAATGAGATTATTGAAAGGATCAAAGTAATGTCCCTTTCTCTCTTTAGTATATATCTGCATATATATTCTGGTAGCTCAAGGGATTACAATTCCAGATATTATTGTTTAACTTTACAAAATATCAACACGACTCATCTCTTAAAAAATAAAAAAAGAAACTCCATTTTCATGGCATTTTTCTACCATTTTTGCTCTCATTTCTACCCACTTCTTTATTATGTTTGCCCATGGAAAAATAGTGCACCAATATATACAAGGTAGCTGGTGAAACAACATTTCTAATGCAGTAATAATCACAGTCTCTTTTGATGTATATGCTAAGACATACATTAATTTTGTTCTCCCAATCAGTATGTAGTAGTTTTATCTTAAAAATAATAGAATTAAAGTAGATTTAAAAAGTGCTTTGCTGGACCACAGTGGAGAAGCAGGGTTAGAATAGGGACAGGTCAGCTCCTGGCACCATCCCGTTCCACTTCAGCATGCCACATGTGTGGTGCTTCAGTCATATCCACGTGGGTTTAAATTCTGTCTGTATTTAATATATATTGATGAATATGTGCAGTGCATATCTAAGGTGGGGAATATGAAAGTGAAAATCACATGCTGAGATCTAAATAGCAGCAATGCAATTTTAGGAGTGTGACTTACCTCTGTCTCATTCCCCCAGCTTCCATCTTCCCAGACAAAATTTTTTTTCATTGCATTAGAATGTATGTTAGCCTAAGGAACATACTGTTTTATATTGCTCACTAGTTTTACTATAATGGCCTAATTTGACTTAAGTTTCTACAATTCATATACGCCATTGCTGGTGTCCACAGTTTATTTATCTCTATAAATTTCCATTGACTAACTGTATAATACTTTATCCACCCTTTTTGACAATAAGCATTTATTACTTTTAAATTTTTATCATACAAAGAGCATACAACAAATACACACATATTCATATGAAAGCTGCTGTGGACATTCTTGTTCCTGTGTCCATGTGTAAAACTTGTTCTAAGATACATAGTTAGTAATGAAGTGTTAGATCAATACAATACATATGTTACTATGTAATGATGCAAGAAAATGCCAAACATTTTCTAAAAGTGCTGTACCAAAACACACAACTACTAGTATGTTGTGTAAATTTTGACAGGTATCTTCTTTGATACTTGGTGTTGCTAGATGGTATCATTGTTAGCAAGCTGATCGCTATTAAATTATATCTAATTATAATCTTAATTTCCATTTTCTGATTATTAAACAAGATGAACATCTTTTATTATACTCGTAAGCCATTCCAATTTTCTCTTCTGTATAATACATATTTATGCTTTGTTTATTTTTAATTGAGATATTTGCATGTTTTGTAATGAATTTAAATTTCTGAGACAAAAAGAAAACCTAGTAGATGTTTTCTGTAGAGTCAGCACTTGCATTTTTAATTGCCTTATAGTGATTTCTTTCACTGATATTCTAAATCTCAATATTTGCTTTTGTGATCAGAGTTTCTATAACTTATTTCAGATACAATTCTCTACTCTGAAAGTCTAGATATTTTCTTATATTAACTTTTAAAATGTTAGAATTTCATCTTTAAAATTTATGTCTTTAATACACTGGAATTAGCTTGTGTGTAGTATAAGATGATGATTCAATTAACTTTCCATGTAACCAAATAGGACTTTTATGAATAGCCATTTTTCTCCTTACTGATGTACACAGCTATGTCCATCACTTGAAATTTTTATATTACTCATGAGTTTGAGTCATTTCTCTTTCTATTACATTTATCAATATCTGCACATATATTATGTATCTTCTTCTGCATAATGTTGTATATTTCAATATATGATAGGTAAATTCAAATACCTTATTCTTGGATTTTTAATACATTGCACAAATTCTAGAATCAGTTTGTTTACTTACAAAAATAATACTTGAAATGTTTATTATTAGCACAAAAATTAGTACAAAAAGCCATGAGCATACAAAGGAACTGAAGCTGACCTGAAAGCTGGTGAATTTTGAAGAGTTGACATCTTTATGATAAGCTATTTTATCTGAGAACCAAGTAGGCTTTCTCAATCATCTAGGGTTTCATTAACATTGTTCAATAAAGTAATATGATTATCTATTTCTTTGACACATATTTTGTTAAATATATTCCTTATTACTTAATAGTTTTGTTGTTATCATAAATAATCTTATAGATTATTTCTCAAATATTTATTTTAATGAATAAAATACAGATTATGTTGATTTTATAGTAACTCACCTTGCTAAAATTTTAATAATTTGTGTGTGAATTATTTTAACTTTTTCATACAAGCAAACATATCAGGTACCAAAACTAAAAGTTTTCATACTTTTTATTTATTTTATTTTTATTAAGCCATATCTAATTTGTTATTTAGACCATTTATTATATGTGGATAACATAAACTTATTTATATTCTTTTTTAATTGTTGGTTCTTTTTGAAATTAGCATTAGTATTTTTTAATCATATTTTTATGAGTTGCTTACTAACCTGTTAATTTCATAAACTTGTTTTTAAAAGTGTACCTAATAATTCTGGTATCTGAACACTTTTGAATTTTTAGACTGATTTTTAGTTTCTACCTGCTCACGGTGGTTTCTTTCCCTTAGATATGGTGAGTTTGTTTGTGAGATGACATTTGCTTAATATTAATCTTCAAGAATCCTAAGTGGCTAAATTAATGATTCTGAACATTGTTGGGCAATTGACCTGAGATCACGATGGTCTCTGTCACAAGGCCTCAAAAATCCCGTCTTAATTCTATTGTCTCTGTCCAATGTTCACTTACCAGGACACAGTACTTATGTATTTGGTGTTGGAGTTACTCTGCATTTTGTATTTTGCATTACTATTCATTTTACTGTTTCAGGCTTTCAAAATTCATTTGTTTTGATATGCTTGTTCTGAGAGTTTGTAGAGTTTCCTACATCGAATACTTTAAAAAACTACCTTTTATATATGATGTAGTTTATTTTTCCTTGACATGTGTTGTTGTTTGATTTTGAGTTGGAAGGTATGCAATATTCTCAGAAATAGAGTTTACATATTAGTTCTTTGGCTTCTCAATTTCCTATACTATTCTTAACCTCCCCCTGTAGCCAAAGAACTGTGCAAAGGACAACCCATAGACATGAACTAAGAGGGGGAATGATGACATGGGGTACAGGGCAGAGGGGATAAAGGGGAGGAAAAAAATGGGACAACTGTGGTAGCATAATCAATAAAATATACCAAAAAAATCTGCAGTCACAGAATAGTCACAGGGATGTAAAGTACAGCGTAAGGCATATAGTCATTAACATCATAATAACTATTTACAGTGTCAGTTGGGTACTTGAAATAGTATCAGGAGGACTGCTTTGTCAAGTACATGTTGTGGAACCACTATGCTGTCCACCTGAAACTAATACAAAATGTTATTTAATGTAAACTGTAACTGAAAAATAAATGTAAAAAAATAATAATAAAAAAAGAAATAGTTTACAGACTATTTTAACTTTGCAAATACTCATATGTACTTTGCAATAGAAATATCAATAAAAATCAATAAACACGGGCTATAATCACAACTTAATTTGAAACTCTTTAGTCTTAAGTTAAGTCATTGTTCTTTAGGGAAAAAAAAAACAACAAATGCACATCGAATACTTCATACTTTATGATAGAAATCCAGAGGGATTTGTATTGCTACAGTTTTACTCTTTCAAGTGTGCATTCATCACATTTATCAAGATGTGAGGTGTTTTCACAGATGTTAGCTTGGGCACACTAGTTGTCTTTAAACTTAGGTTTTGGTGAATATTAGCTAGGTTATGGGTAAATATGTTGTAATTGAGACTCAACAGACAAACGTGAGGCATAGCAGCCCAAGGCTGATGTGGCACTTCCGCAGTGTCGGTTATCCAAGCTTTTACTATCATGTGGCTTCGACATCCCTACAGCCCTTCTCTTATCTGCGTAGTCCAGAAAATTCACCATTGCTTCCACATCCCTTTAACAAGAAGAGGAAGATAAAATGAAAGGCACAACTCTTACTATTTAAGAATACAGGAAGCTACCTACCAAGTGCCTGCACATCTTACTGGTAATCATATGGAACTCTAGCTGAGATGAAACTGGGGAAACTAATATCTATACTTGGTAGTTATATTTCCAACAACACTTGGAGGATCTATAGAAAAGGCAGGATTAATGTTTATGTGATTGTTCCCTTTTTTTATTTATTGCTGAATTCTCTGTGAGTTCCAGGACACCACAATGCTGAGAACAGTTGCATGATCTCTATGGCTGGTACATGGAGAATCATTTCATCCTCCACATTTATTATGGGATATTCATTACAAAAAATTATAGTTGCCCCTGAACTAGACTCTGAGTAGGAATATGGGTGCAGGTACTTCATTTGGAAAATGCTCCCAGAAAGCATTATGGGGAAATGAAGGAAGGAGGAAATAAAAGCCAATAATTTACCACTATGGGCAATCAAGACCTTATTCCATTGAGACCCTCTGAGAAACTGTGTGCTTTATACCCCTAAGCTGCCCTGTAAAGAACAAGGCAGGCAGTGCAATTATTCACCATATTATCCAGCTTCCATTCCTTATTCACTGATGTTTGCCCCTTGGGAGTTAACTCGGACAGTACTCTGTTGCCTGCTCCTGACAGGGCAAGCACAATATCTGGGTCAAAGAATATCCCCCCAGGAAACAGAAAAAGCCATGAGCATACAAAGGAACTGAAGCTGACCTGAAAGCTGGTGAAAGGAATATGTGCAGGGCATTGACAGTGCCTGCTATAACCCTAACAGAATATATTACCTCCATTTTCCATATAAGGATACTGATGCTCATAGAGGTCTTGAAACTTTCCTTATAAAGGGCCCTATAAAGCCTCTAATCTTTTCTAAACCACTACATGTTCTTTGCTATTTCTCTACCAGAAAGTTTAAAGAAAAAAAACAACAAACTCATTGTAAAAACTGCCTATTTTCCCAGGATTTTGACATTCAAGATGACTGTGTGATCCCTGCCTTTAAATTCTCTTTTAAGTACCAAATTCCTGTCTCCACTGACACAATAAAGTCCACTGATAAAGTTCAGTTCCCTTACATTTAAAAGCAGCTTCCAATCATTTCATGGCAGCTCACTTTCCATCAATTCTATTGCCTAGATATAGCTGATATAATAGTGGTGATGAGATAATTATTTAAACGTTGTAGTATTAAGTTGGTCATTTTCATTTCTTATGCTCTGTGAATTTGTGCACTGTATGGGTAGAGACACCTCAGAATTTGCGGGAGGGATGTTCAGTGTATGAAGTCCATCCGTTGTTTATATAACAAGAATGGCATGCATGACATTGATGTAACCTTGTAGCCAAAGAGAGTGGACTAGAATGTGCATGAGTAAACAATGTTGACTTCACTGTACTAGTTAGTGGGGGCTGTAGATCCTGTTGAGTGAGCGTGTGTACTGTGTGGCCGCCCCATTCAAAAGGGAACAAATAGAGCAATAAATCTGCATCAAATTTTGCATTAAGCTTGAACATTCCTCCACGGGAACTATTTGGATGATTCAGAAGGCCACAGCTATGGGCAACTGGTGATTGGCAGCTTCATCACGACAAAGTGCCGACTCATGCATCACATCTCCTGCAGAGTTTTTTGGCAAAACATCAAATTACCTAGGTGACTCAGCCCCTCTACAGCCCATATTTGGTGCCCTGTGACTTCTACCTTTTCCCAAAACTAAAATCATCTTTGAAAGGGAAGAGATTTCAGACCATTGATGAGATTCAGGAAAATACGACAGAGCAGCTGATGGCAATTGGGAAAAATGTGAGGTTCCAAAGTGCTTACTTTGAAGAGGACTGAGTAGATATTGTCCTATGTAGGATGTCTCTTGTATCTTGTGTCTTCTTCAATAAATGTCTTTATTTTTCATAGTACATGGCTGAATACTTTCTGGACAGATCTCTTACATTCAGCACTAGATTGTCTCCCACCGATGTCTGATTACTAGTAGAGAAACATAGTTAACTCCACTTTGGGGAGCCTTCCCCTTAAGAGAGGAACAAGGAAACTGGAAGTGGATGGTTTTCTTTATGTTATTTTTTCAGAATGAGCACTATATTGTGTTCATTTCTGTATCCACTTAAATTAGTCAAGATCAGAGAGTAAAACAGGATCCAAACTTGACTACAACCAAAGAATTTTGTCATATCTCCCTGGTTTTCCTGAGAGACTGCTACCAAAAAAATAAAAATATCTCTAGAATGAGAAGTATTACTTACTCTCTTAAAAGTAATATTGCAGTATTACTTACTCTCTTAAACAGAAATGATACAACACATTTAAGATTGCTTGATGACTCAGCTGCAATGTTGTTAACATCCTTTGTCTTTCTATCCCTCTGTCCCTTTTTCTTTCTCTGCCTCTGTCTGCCTGTCTCCTTCTCTAATGACTTTGTATAATCTGCCTGGAATTATGTTCCTTGTATTAATGTCACCCCTAGCACTCAAATTTGGCCCAACACCTTGACAACCTGTCTAATAGTGGTCACTTTTGTTGGGAGGTGTTTCTTAACCTTGGCATCACTTTCACAGAACCTATGCTTTTCTTTAATAACATTTATCCCAATTTTAAGTTTACAGTTATATAGTGTGTGTAACAATTTGTTTGACACCAGGCTGTATCTCTATAAACTCTTCAAGAACAGAGTCCATATATACCATTTTCATTACTATATTTTCAACAAAATATGTTATGTAGAATAGGCAATCAAAAAAAGAAAAGAAAAAGTCTTGTTGAGTATTTTAAAGTCAAAGTTAAAATAAAATAGAACAATATTTTTTCATTATTTGTATATTCTTCTAATTACTAAGCACAGCGTTATAAATAGGTATTTATTTTAATAACATTATAAATATAATTTCACATTCTGCTTGATTTGAGGCCTAGTTTTAACTAGAGTATTTTTTCATATCACTTTATAGTGTTGTATCATTACTAAATTTTCTGTCTTCACAATATCATTGGATGATGACACTACTGTAGTGTCCTTAATCCATCCTCCACAGCTGGGTGTTTGTTAATCCTCCTCCCAGTCTTTTTTATCTTATATTATTCTAGATTATGTTTCAATAAACAACTTATTGGTGCATAAATGTTATTAAAATTTATTTGTTTATTTTGAACAAATTCCCAAATGTGGAGGTCAAGATGTATGTAAATATTTATTGCTTTTAAAATGTCTTTTTAAGATAGTCTCTAAGTGAAATTTACCAGTGGAGTTTTCCATTAACTGCTATTTACAAGTGAGATTACTTTGTCAAAGGCTGTTTATTTAAATTTTAATAGATATTGAGAAATTTCTTCCCAGAATTTTTATAAAAATTTATAACTTCAACACAAACACCAAAAATTTTATGAATCTTTGATAGGGATAATTAATTGTTAATAATTTGGACTTTCTTTTGTATGCACTTCCTGCTCCAAAACTTTGTCCAATATACTGTCTAATTTACCTTTTTCTCAAAGATTTTAGGAACAACTTTTGTATCTAATACATATGCACCATTTTACTTGTCATATGTATTGCAGACAGTTCATTCCAAATACATTGTTTGTCTGTTTTTTGAAATTAATTTACATAGACAAAAATGTGCTCCTAGGCTCAGCTCTAACAACTGTGAGACCCATGGCAATTGTATAAACAGAGGCCCATATACTGATGTCTAAATATTGGGTAGACATACCCTATGTCTAAATAATACAGACTTGGTCAAAAAGTCTGTATTGTTTTTCTGTAAAATATATATTTTTTAAATTTTCACCAATAACTTTATTGATTTGGATATTTTGAGTATGTCAGATATCTCCCACATGGTATAATGTTGATTGTTCTCAGTTACTGTCTTGATTTGATCACTATCAACTTCATCTGGTCTACCTGACTGTGGAGCTTTGTCCAGCAAGATATCTCTAGCACGAAACCACAAACTGCTTTTGAGACATTCGATCAATCACAGCATCTTTGTCATACACTGAACAAATCTTTTTTGTTTTTTGCATTTTAGTTATGTTTTTACCTTTCTTAAATAATAAAATATAATATGCCAAGAATGTTGCATATTTTCTTCCATCTTCAACATTAAAATGACTACACAAAAATTTACCAATTTCGATAAGGTTTTTTTAAAGGCATGCTGTTATGACAGCTTTCACAATACAATCTAACAAAATCATTTCAAATAAAATTAGAAACAACTAAGTGTTACTTAGAGCCATCTTACAGGAGAAAACAAAGAACACATTTTTTGGTCAACCCAATATTTGAAGGTTATAAATTAAACTTTTATAAAATAAACTATTAAATAAAATATATTCTATCTTCCTACCTGGACTAATATAATTCATAATCATGTAGGAAGCCAGTTTAAAATTTAGTAATCAACCCCAGAAAATGGTAGCACAGAGGCAACTGACCCTAGACCACTACCATGAAAATTGTGATGGTGACCAAAGATGGCTGCAGAGTAGATAGAACTACTCATACCTCCTCCTGGTGCCAAACCAGATTTATAATTAAATTATAAAATAATCAGCCTAACTGACCAACTAAAGGACAGCTGAACAGGAGTGATGTGGCTCCAAAGAGAGATATGGAAGATCAGCTACTGAAGTCCCAGTCCAGAGTCAATATCCCACACAATCCTCAGGCACCAGCTCCCAGGGTAAGGAACTTTTATTCTTATAACACCATCCAGAAGAGTGTATTAACCTGGTTCTCCAAATACTGGCTACACCTCCCTGCCAAGCTTGAGTACATCAATATGGACTTTTGGGTGCACCCAACAAGAACCTGTGATGGGTATATTTTTTCTGGAGAAACTGTAGGCACACCCTCAGACAGTCATTGAACTGTGTGGCTTTGGAGCAAGGTTCATCTCCCCTTATCCCTCATGGGTTCAGCAGGTGCCACCTCGAATAGAATACTCACTTGATCTGTTTTTTAAGTCCTGCTAGCCCCATCCTGCTAAGCTAAGTTCTGAAGGAGAAAAGGAACCTAACTCAGAGTGGGGAACTTTGGAGCATGGTTGTGTCAGGATCTCTGTAGGTGCAGCTGCAGAGCTGGGGGAGACAAGTAGCGTGTTCCCCTTCTGTGGGCTGGTGTTGCCCACAACAGAAGGCTTCTCTGATCTGCTATGCCAAGTCCTGCTGACCCTATCCTGCTAGGCTCAGTTCTGTCAGGGGAAAGGTGGGTCCTCTCAAAGCTGGAATATTTGGTTGTATCTCCCTCCAAGTCTCCAGTCTGAGGCTCCATCAGACATTGCTAAAGAGTTAAGGGAAGGAGCTCCACTTGCCCCACTCCAGTGGCTCAGCAGGTGCCACACCCAGTGTAAGCTTTCTTGATCTGCTTGCCCAAGATCTGGTGGTCATGCCCTACTGAGCTTGCTCTCGGAGTGGGGACAGGTAGCTGCATGCAATCTCAATCTGTGGTGCACTTCTCCTGAGGAAGCTAGAGTTGGAGATCCTAGAAACAACTGAGTGGTATGGTTCTAGAGTAGGGGCTACAGTCATCATTGAGTGGCTGACCACACTGCCCCCAAGTAGGGAATCCAGTAGCCCAGTCCTCCTGAACCAGTTACTGCACACTACTAAACTTGAGCCATGCAGAAAGGTCAGTAGGGCACAGCCAGCATGGAGCCACCCTATAGCCTTTCTTCATTAGACTCTAGAGGATGTCCAGGCAACCTCAGGGAGTGGCAGAGTAGTGAACAGGTGGATGCTAACCTCAGAGTATCTTAGAATTTTATTGATCTGCCCCTACTTCAGACTTGGCCAATAGCATTCAAGACTCAAATTCAACAAGAGGGCACACATAACCCAACCAAGGGACATTCTTGGAACACTTTACTTGGATGACAAGGGAACCTGTGCTACTGAGCCCCATATGACACCTACTACACAAAACCACCAAATAGCAGATCTACCTAATGCACAGTGACAAACACAAACACAAAAAATGAGGAGACAAAGAAACATGCAGCAAATAAAAGAATATGAGAAATTCCCATGAAAAATAATTAAATGAAATGGAAGTAATTAAGATACCAGATGCAAAAATTAAAGCAATTGTTATAATGATGTTCAAATATCTTAGGGAAAAAATGGATGCTATCAGTGATGACTTAAAAAAAAGAGATAGTAAGCATTAAAAATAACATAGAAACCATAAAAAAGTAACCAGTCAGAAATGAAGAATACAATATCTGAAATGAAAAATACACAAGAAGGAATCAACAACATGTTAGATGAAGCAGAAGATTGAATCAATGATTTAGAAAACAAATAACAATAAGCACCAAAGAAGAGAAACAACAATAACTAAATAATTTTGAAAATAGGGAAAGTCTAAGGGACATGAGACCAACAAAAAAGCATAACAACATCACGTCACAGGGGTACAAGGTGAGAATAAAGTGAGCAAGGGATCGGTAACTTGTTTGAAGAAATAATGGCTGAAAACTTGCTAAACTTGGTAAAGGAATAAGATACACAAGCTCAGGAAGCTCAGAGAATTCCAATCAAGATGAAACCAAAGAAGCCCACACCAAGACACATTGTAATTAAAATGGCTAAGTTAAAAGACAAAGAGAGAATCTAACAAGCAACAAGAGATAGTTAGTTACCCATAAGAGAACTCCCATAGACTTTCAGATGATTTCTCAAATAAACATTTCAGATCAGAAGGGGTTGGCATACAATATTCAAAGTGATGTAAAGAAAAGACTTACTATCTAGAACTATCTAGAAAGGCTATCATTTAAATTTGAAGACAAAATAAAGAGATTCCCAGACTAAAAAGCAAAACAACAACAACAACAAAAACCTAAAGAAAAACTTACCATCAAAACAACATTACAAGAAATGTTTAATTTCTTCAAGAAGAGAAAAAAATAGAGAGAGAAGAACATAAATATAAAGAATAAAATGGCAATAAATAAGTAACCATCATTTAGCAGATGGTTCAGTTGTTTGGAACATTGTCCTATACATCAAAAAGCTGTGGGTTTGATTCCTAGTCAACGTACATACCTAGGTTGTAGTTTGATCACCGGTGGGAGTGCATGTGGGAGGTAACCCACCAATGTTTCTCTTAGATCAATGCTTCTCTCTCTCTCTCTCCCTTTTTTGCTTTCTAAAATAATTAATAAATATATCCTCAAGTGAAAATTATTTTTAAAGTAACTATTGATTATAACTTTAAATATAAATAGATTAAATATTTCAATAAAAAAGACATAAGGTAGCTAATGAATAATAAAAATGACCCATTGTCTATAAGGGACCCACCTCAGAGCAAAAAAGGTACATACTCTGAAAATGAAGAGATGGAAAAAATATTCCATGCAAATAAAAATGAAAAAAAAAAACTGCGGTAGTGATATATGTATCAAATAAAATAGACTTCAAAACAAAAGCTATAGTAAGAGACAAAGAAAGATAATAATAACAATAAATTATTATTATTATTATATAATAATAAAGGGAGCTACATAATAATAAAGGGAGTAATCCAACAAGAAGTTATAACTTTTGTAAACATTTATGAACCCATCATAGGAACACCTAAATATATAAAGAAATCCTGATGAACATAAAAGGAAATATCAAAAGTAATACAGTCATAAGGAATTTTAATACCCCATTGACATCAATGAATAGATCTTCCAGACAGAAAATCAACAAAGAAATGGCACACTTACATGGCACACTGAATCAAAATAATTTAATTGGTATTCAGAGCATTTCATCCCAAAGCAGAAGAATACATATTCTTCTCAAGAGCACATGGGACATTTTCTAGGGTAGACCTCCTGTTAGAACACAAAACAAGTTTCAATAAATTTAAGAAGATTGAAATCATATCATGTATCTTCTTGGATCACAAAGGCATGAAACTAGAAATCAACTACAATTTAAAAAAAGAAAAAAAGCATTCAAACACATGGAAGCTAAATAGTATTATTAAACAATGAATAGGATAACATTGAGATTAAGGAAGAAATAAAAGTGTACACAAAACAACCAAAAATTTATAGAACACAGCAAAAGCAGTCTTGAGAGGGAAGTTCATAGCACTACAGGCCTACTTCAAGAAACAGGAAAACATGTCATATAAACACCCTAACCTTACATCTAAAATAGTGAGAAAAACAACAACAAACATAGCCCAGAGCAAGTAGAAAAAGGGAATAATAAGGATTAGAGTAAATTTAATGACATAGAGACTGTAGAAACAAACAAAAACAAAAAAACAAAAGGTCAATGAAACCAAGAGATAGTTTTAAAAAGATAATGAGATTGATTAACCTTTAACCAGGCTCATAAAGAAAAACAGAGAGAGGATCCAAATAAATAAATAATGTAATAATTGACACCACAGAAATACAAAGGGTTATAACAAAATACCATGAACAAATACATGCTAAAAAATAGAAAAACATGGGCAAAATGGATAATTTTTAGAAACACAATTTTCCAAAACTCACTTAGGAAGAATCAGAAAATCTGAATAGACCAATTACAAATAATGAAATTGAAGCAGTAATAAAGAAAATCAAATAAAAGTCCTAGTAGATGGCTTCACAGGAAAATTTTACCAAACATTCAAAGAACTAACAACTATCTTTCTCAAACTATTCCAAATAATCCAAGAAGAGGGAATACTTCCAAGCTCATTTTACAAGGTCAGCATTATCCTAATTCTAAAATCAGCTAAAGACACTCACTTCAAAGAAAATCATAGGCTAACACCTCTGTTGAACATAAATGCTAATATTCTCAATAGAATATTAGCAAACTGAATCCAGAAAAACAGTAAAAAGGGCATACACCATGATCAAGTGATATTTATTTGGGGTACAAAAGGTTGGTACAATATTTGCAAATCAATAAATATGATATCTCACATCCACAAAAAAGGATAAAAATTACACGATCATATCAGTAGATCCAAATTTTTTTTATAAAACCTAGCAGCTGTTTATGATAAAAATCTCTTAGCAAAGTGGGAAGAGAGAGAAAATGCTTCAACATAATAAAGACCTGTAAAGCAAAAACCACAGCTATCATCATATTTAAAGGTGAAAAACAAAGCATTTGCTTAAGGTTAAGGACAAGACAGGGTTTTCCACTGTCACCATGCTTATTCAACATAGTACTGGAAGTCCTAGCCACAGCAATCAGAAGAAGAAATAAAAGGCACTCAAATTAGAAAGTAGGAAGTACAACTGCCATTATTTGCAGATGAGCAGATACTGTATATAGAGAACAGTAAAGATTCCACACATACACACACGCACAAAATATACTAGAACTGATACATGAATTTGGTAATGTAGCTAGATACAAAATTAATACTCAGGAATAGGTTGATTTTTTATACACCAGTGATGAACTATAAGAGAAATTTAAAAACTAATTCCATTTACTATTGCAATAACAACAACAACAAAAACAATGAGGTACCAAGGACTAAATTAACTAAGTAGGTAAAAGACATGAACTCAGGAAACTACAGGATACTGAAGAAAGTAGATGAGAAACATACAAATAAGTGGAAGCATATATTGTGTTCATGGATAGGAAGAGTTAACATACTACCTAAAGCAATCGATAGATTCAACACATATTCTACTAAAATATCAGTTACATGTTTCAGGTCTAGAAAAAATATTCCAGAAATTTATATGGAATGAAAAAAGACTTTGAATAGCATTAGAAATCTTGAGAAAGAAGAACAGAGTTGGAGGTATGACACTACCTGATATCAAACTATACTACAAGGTGATTATAATTAAAATAGCATGTTACCAGCATAAAAACAGGCACATAGAACAATGAGACAGAACAGATAGTCCAAAAATAAACCCAAGGCTTTATGGTCATTTACTATTTGTAGTAAATGAGGCAAGAATATACAATGGAGTAAAGACAGTCTTTTTAATAAATGGTGTTGTTAAAATTGGACAGGTGTATTCAAAATTATAAAACTATATCACCAACATACACAGTGCATGGGAATAAACCTAAAATACATGACTTAAATATAAATCATAACCATAAAAACCCTAGAAGTTAACATAGGCAGGAAGATCTCAGACATCACTTTTAGCAAAAGTTTGACTGATATTCTCCTTGGGTAATGGAAACAAAATAAATAAATAAATAAATAAATAAATAAATAAATAAAAAGAAACCATCAACAAAATTAAAAGGCATCCCACTGAATGGAATGACCTATTTGCCAATAGTACATCTAATGAGGGGTTAATTTCCAAAATATATAAAGAACTTACTCAACTCAACACCAAGAAGGTAATCAACCCAATTAAAAATGGACGTAGGATCTGAATAGACATTTCTCCAAGAGGACATACAAATGGAAAATAGACATTAAAAAATATGCTCAATGTCACTATTCATCAGAGAAATGCATATTAAAATGAAAATAAGATGTCACCTCATGCCTGTCAGAATGACTATCTTTGATAAGTCAATAAACAAGTCTTGGTGAGAATGTGGGGTAGGAAACCCTCATGTCCTGTTGGTGAGAATGCAGACAGGTGCAGCCACTGTGCAAAACAGTATGGTGTTTCCTCAAAAATTAAAAACAAAACTGCCTTATGACCCAGCAATTCCACTTCTGGGTATATATCTGAAGAAACCCAAAATACTATTTCTAAAGAATAAATGCAACCCTATGTTCATTGGAAGCAGCTCTAGTGCCCATTAGTAGATGCATGGATAAAATGGCTATGGTATATTTACATAATGCAATACTATACAGCCATAAAAATGACAAAGCTTTTACCTTTGCAACAGCATGAGTTGATCTGGAGATTATTATTCTAAATGAAATAAACAAGTCAGAGAGAGAAAAATGTCATATGATCTCACTTATACGTAGAACATAATGTACAAAATAAACTAATGAACAAAATAGAAATAGAAGCATAGATACTTAGAACAGACTGAAAGCTATCAGATGGGAGGAATTTCAGGGGCTGGGTAAAAGGAGGTGAAGGATTTTGGCAAAAAATATAGGCATAACATATAATTATATATAATATATTTATAATCATGTACACACACATATATATACAAGGACAACAGTATGGTGACAGACAAAGGGGAATGGAGTGGGGGAGGTGGTAGTGGGTGGTAAAGGAGGAATAAATGGGGACAGAAGAGACTTTGGGTTGTGAGAACATGATGCAGCATGCAGGTGATGTTTTATTGAGTTGTATACTTGAAACATACATGGTTTTATTAACCAATGTCTCCCCAATAAATTCAATAAAATAAGAGAATGGTAGTGATTTGTTTGATGGGTTTTTAACAATAATCTTTGATAGCTCTAATACACATTCTGAATTTTTTGTAGAAAATTATATTTCTCACCAATCGGTGTTAATGATGGTTAAATTATTACAGAGTTTATACTGTATTTTTTCCTTTGTTCCCTCACTCCTTCTCTGTTTCTTCCTCCTTTTCTTATCTTTATATTATATTAGTCATTTTCTTCTAAACAATTATGAGGGAAAGACATGATAGTAATGATTCTAGTCATGTTTCTGCATTATAGAAACATGTTTTAAGTATTATGGTTAACTGATGGTTGCTATAAATAACTAAGATATACAATAGATCAAGTAATTACAAACACATTATATTTATTATTTCCTACAAATTATAATGCTGAATAATTTTTTATTGTCGACATTTTTTTCTGCATCTATTAAAATGATGTTAGAGTTTTGTTTTGTTTTGTTTTGATTTTCATTCAGACCTCTTTTCCCTTATATTGTCAAATAAAAAATGACAACTGCTGAAATAACAATAGCTGTCTGGTGTGAATGAAACAAATTATACCTATATTTTTGTCAGAACAGCAAAAAATATTATTTTTTGGTAGAATTTTAGTAGTCTATGTTTGCCATGACATGAAAAGATTGAAAATTGCTGTTGTAATTGATCTAAATTTTCACCAATTTAATGGGTAAAAATGGCATTAACTATAGCTTTAATTTGTCTTTAAGTTACTATTTTTTGATTTGATATGTTTATTGCTCATTTTCATAACTTCTGATAATCAATTGCCTATTATATTCTTATGGACAATAATATGACTTTCTAGTGATAGCACCCTGAGGCAAGAAAACAGTATGTGCTGTCATCCTCACATAAATGCAAACTACTGTTAATAGTTTTATTGATAGAGATAGGAAATAAAATGCAGTTATCATTTCAGTAGTTGAATACCAAATGCCAGATGTTATACAGGTATCCATCCCAGACAATTGATCTCACAACTTGTAACATGTAGAAACAAGTTGTAGTTTTGAAGGTAATAAAGGAAGGTAGATGACAGTTTGGGAGGTCACTGCACTTCTAAGTGTTTGATGCTGGTGTTAATCAATGAAATTTTGGTAAAACATTTCTTCTGACTTTTTACATTAGTTAGATGGGGTGGTTTCAGGAGTCTTTATGTAATACTTCCTTGTATAATTAATTTTCAGAAAATAGTTATGAAAGGAAAATAACAAAGTCACAAATTCCTACATTTCTTTTAAAAGGCTGATAAAATAGAAAATCTCTTACATAATTGAGAGGGTTAGAGGCAAAGAAATAAAACACACACAAAGCTCTCACTCAAAACCATATAATCTCACCTATCAGCGGAATCTAATCAGCAAAATAAACAAGCAAGCAAAATATTACCAGCAACATGGAAATAAAAAACAAACTGACAGTAGCTATAGGGGAGGAAAGAAGGGGATGACAGGGGAAAGGGAGGGGAAGGGTCATCAAGGAACATGCATCTTTATCAACAAAACCAAATGGGGGACCCATCAACAAAACCAAATGGGGGAAGGATTGAGTGTGGGAGATGGGGATGGGTGGAGCTGGGGAAAGTAGTGGCAGGAAAATGTTGACAAAAAAGTCCCTAAAAACAAAGTGGTCAGGGGGAGGTGGGGAATAGTGTGATAAATTAAGAAGCCAAATAACTGGTGTGTTCAGCCCATGGACATGGACTAAGAGGTGTGGGGATGATGAAATGGAGCTCAGGGCGGAGGGGATATATGGGAGGGAAATGGGACAACTGTAATGGCATACTCAATAAAATATACCCCCAAAAAATAAAAAAATAAAATTAAAAAAATGCTTAAGAAGGAGACATATTTTTAACTATACAGAACATTAAAAATAACAATAACAGGACATATTTAATCACAAAAATATAAAAATGTATTTGAAAAGTCTTAAAAAGGACAATATCTTAGAAAAAATCTAGTAACCAAAACTTGTTAAATGGAAAATAAATAATATAAATAGACCATAGTATTTTATTGGTGAATTTAAAGTGCCTGAAATTAACAATATTTCAATACCCACAGGGCCAAAAGATAAGTTAAAAAGAGGCATTCTTCAAAAATATTTTTATAGAGTCACTATAATCCTCAAACCAAACCAGCCAAATACTCACATACAAGTTATTTTCACTCATTAATATAGATACAAAAATTTCCAAACTATTAGGAAACAAATCCAGTAATATGTAAAATAACGTGATATGATAAGGTCAAGTTCTCAGGAATTCAACAATTATATAACATGAAGAAGTCTGTTGATCTTCATTATCACATTATAAATTAAAGTGGAAATTCTTAAAATTATCAGAATAAATGTGTAAAAGATATTGAATCAATTTTGATACCAATTTTTTTAAAGCCCTTAGAATAAGAGACATTGAAATAAAGAACAAACTGACAGTAACCAAAGGGGAGGGAGAAGAGGGATAACAGGGGAAACAAGGGGAGAGGTCGTCAAGGAACATGTATAAAGGACACATGGACAAAGCCAAGGATTGAGGGTAGGAGGCGGGGGTGGGTAGGGCTGGGGAAAGTGGTGGTGGGAAAATGGAGATGATTGTACTCTAACAACAAAAAAAAAAAAAAAAAAAAAAAAAAAAAAGAAAAAATAGTATATTTCTCTAGGGAAAGAGAAAAGAAAAACAAGGAATAGTAGGAAATTTTTTTACACAATAAACATTGCAAATTACATATCATCCCTAATCTTAGACAATTAAGTTATTTTAATTTCAGAAATGAGAAAAATGTGTTAATTACTACTGCTCCTATTAATAGAGAAATGGACACTTTGACCAAACCAGCAGTATTAACAAATAACAGAAAGTTTGAAAAAGAAAAACAAATCTGTCATTAATTGAATACAATATGATTCCCCACAAATAAACACAATATAAAATTTAGTAAGTATGCCAGATATAAGATCAAGATATACAAATTAATTAAATGTATCTTTATTAATTTATAGAACATATACTTTTTAATAGTCATACAAGTATAGTAGTCATAAAAGCATTTAGGAATAAATTTAATAAAATCTATGCATGACTCCAGTTGAAGGGAAAATCAAAGTGATATATGTGTAGACATATATATGTACATATACTTCAGATTTTCTTTATGAAAGGCCCAATATTATAGATATGTTGACTATTCTCAAATGTCTACATGTGGATTTATTTTTTTTAATTTAGTATATGTCATGAAACTGTACAATTTCTAGACTGTATATAAAAAAAAAGAAATAATCAATATTAGCTAAGGCAACAGAATTATGCAGAATAGCCAAGTTGTGAACAGCCCACATACCCATCAAATGATGAATGGCTAACTAATACATATATACATACAACAGACAATTATGTGGCAGTGAAAGTACTGAATTGATACCACAACTTTATGCTAAATATAAGAACCCAGTTACAAAAGGACAAATGTATGATTCCATTTACATGAAATGTCCAGAATAAGTAAGCCTCTAGGTAAAGAAAGTAGATTATTGTTCACTTATGGCTCTGGGGAAGATGAGATTGGAAAGTGACTATAGTGGTAACAGGGTTTCTTGATGTGGTAATGAAAATGTTCTAAATTTAGACTACAGTGATTGTTCTTCAATTCTGTGACTATATTAACACACATTTAATTTTACACTTAAAATTGGTGAAATATACAATACATACATTATTTCAGGAAAGTCTTGAAATAATATTAGCTACAACAATTTTGCAGAATAAAAAGTTTTAATTATTAGTATAGCATGCCTTTGTCATTGATTGACAAACACCCCTTCCATTAAAGAAAAGAAAGAAAGAAAGAAAGAAAGAAAGAAAGAAAGAAAGAAAGAAAGAAAGAAAGAAAGAAAGAAAGAAAGAAAGAAAGAAAGAAAGAAAGAAAGAAA